>JAUBOD010000331.1:211117-223921 GCA_032353885.1 Nothura maculosa
CATAACAGCATTATATTGAAAGTAGATGCCATCCAGGATTTTCATAGCTAAAAAGGAGCAATCAATGCTTTTAAAGAGCATTTTGAAGAGGTTCAATGCTTTTGAGGACAGACTGACTCTCTTGTGAGGGACTAACGAAGCTGGTGCCTTTAAACTAAAGCCCATGCCCATTTACCATTCTGAAAATCTTAAGGCCCTTAAGAGTTATGCTAAATCCACTCTGCATGTGCTCTATAAACAGATCAACAAATCTGGATGACAGCAGATCTTTTTACAATACAGATTACTGAATAACTTAAACCTATTGTTGAGACCTACTACTTGGAAAAAAAAGGTTCCTTTCAAAATATTACAGCTTACTTGACAATGTGCCAGGTTACCCAAGAGCTCTGATGGAAACATACAGTGAAATGGATGCTATTTTCAGGCCTGCTAGCACAACATCCCTTTTGCATCCCATAGATTAAGGAGTATTACTTGAATTTCAAGTCTTATTATTTAAGAAATACATTTTTGTAAGGCTGTAGATGTTATAAAGAATGATTCCTCCGATGGATCTGGACAAAGTACATTGAAAACCTTTTGAAAGGATTCACCATTCCAGAGGCCATTAAGAACATTTGTGGAAGAAGGACAAAATATAAACATTAACAGGAATTTGCAAAAAAAAAATTGATTCCAGCCCTCATGGATGACTGTAAGAGGTTCAAGACTTCATTAGAGGAAGTAACTGCAGATGTACTGCCATCCAGAGGGACCTGGACAGGCTGGAGAGTTGGGCAGAGAGGAATGAGGTTCAACAAGAACAAGTGTAGGGTCCTGCACCTGGGGAGGAACAACCCCAGGCATCAGTACAGATTAGGGGTCGACCTGCTGGAAAGCAGCTCTACAGAGGGGGAGCTGGGAGTCCTGGTTGGCACCAAGTTACCCATGAGGCAGCAGTGCCCTCGTGGCCAAGAAGGCCAATGGGAAACCAAAACATTTGTGTGCCTTGCTTTATTACTTGCTTCATTGAGGTGTTATAATTTGTATTTGTTTTATTGGAGTAAAAAAAGTGCAATATCTCTAACCTATGCTTTTATACAACCACTCTTCAATCAAGGAACAAAAGAAGTGCTCAAAAAAGCTCAAAAACCATAGCAAAAGAATCCCTCCATCCTGGAAAAAAGAAATATATTGCTGTCTTTCCTCAAGTACAGTATTTTTGTATCTCTAGGTGAGCCCAAGATCTTTAGGAATTGCCTTTATTTACTTAGGTCAGAGTTTTTATGTAACAAAATGCCTTGTATCTGCCAGGCTTGATTTTCTTTTTGAATTTTGCCCTAACTACTTTTAGTCTAGCTCAGAAAGAATAACATCAGACATGTCAAAACATCCCATATATTATAGAATCACATGCACTTCTGTACTCTCTGTACAATATTCCATGGGGAAGCTGCATGAATATGTACACAGAAGTGTAGGTTTACTAGGCTACTTCTTAATATAACATAGTATTTAGTTCATCCCAGTGCTACCTCTTCTGCCTTAGTTCTTGGTACAAGATTTTGAAATATTATAATGTTTTTGAAATTAGAAAGTTCCTTTCAGAAAGGATTGGCTTATCTGTTTTTTTTTATTATTATTATTATTTTTCCAGCTATTTGGAGTAAACTCACGTTTCTTTCTGCATTATGAGAAGTAGAACCACTTATGTTTTTAAATAAAAGGCTTATCTAGATTATTGTAAGTCTTGCAAGTGTTGCTCCTTGACACATCTTTATGCTGGAATGTGCTAGGCAAATATTCAGCAGCTTGAAGTTCCATGAGAATCTCAGATCCCAAAAACTTGGCTCCCAAATTATATATCAGATCCTTCTTCAAGTTTCAGCCCTTCTCCGTACGACAATTATGTGAGCTGGATGAGGGACATAAAATTATATTAGCTCATATTCTTAAATAAGGAGCTTTGTTAAGGAAGTGTAGGAAGTGTGTAACAAAGTGTTAAGGATGTAGGGCACAGATTTTGGGGAATAAATCCAAGGGAATAAATCTAAGGGAAAAGGTAACTGGCATTGCAGGGGAGTCTTTTGTTTCAAGACCTGAGACAAATTTCATTAGGAGTCAAGATGTGGGCTTTTTCCATTTGCCTTCATGCCTTTTTGCTCCAGTCAAATATGTAATTCACCTGTATGTAATTCAAATGACAGCCTTATATTTAAACCAAGGACAAGAAAACTCTTGCTGAATTTGACCTCTCAGAAAATGCAATCTAGAATATTAATTAAAGAACTCACATTTTATGTGACTTTGATGATTTTCTTTCAGTTAAGTAATAACTCAGTTGGAGAAAAATATAACAATGAAAATATTTTAAAATAAAAAGAAACTTTTCAGACAGACTTGACAATATGAATTCAGAAGGGAAATAAGAAGTTATATTTTCTAAATAGTCAGACTTGTTTTTCTTCTAAATATATAATCCTTTTTCTGGAAAAAAAAGTAGGTAAACTAATGCTAAGTGAAGGTTTATCTGTTTCTGCTAGTACCTGGTAGCATTTTATAGACAGAAATCTATTCCAAATAGAGTTCAGTATTATCCAGAAGTCTTCATCAGTGTTCAATGTCATCATAAGATATATCTTCAACTTTTCAATGTCAACTCTTGTTGTTGTTGTTCAATGTTCAACTCTTCAATGTCATCATAAGATACATCATCAAGATGAGGGGATGAATCCTTTCTCTCAATCTCAGAGGTCCTGTTTACTGGTGCATTAGGATTCCAAACTGAAAATGTAAAGGGGAAGGAGACAGAGATAAATGCATATTCTGTATGTATTTCCTTTACATGGTTGTGCAAGTGGTAGCAGAGGCTATCAATTGTCTCCTGCTAATGTGAAAACTATGTATGTACATGGCTCTGAAAGAGCTGAAAATCATCGAACAATTATGGTTGGAAAAGATCTTCAAGATCATGAAGTCCAACTATAAACCCAACACCACCATACCTGCTAAACCATGTCCCTACGTGCCTCATCTATGTGTCTTTTGAACACTACCAGGGACAGTGTCTCCACCAGTTCCCTGAGCAGCTTGTTCCAATGCTTCACTCTTTCTGTGTAGAATTTTTTCCTAATATCTAATCTGAACCTCACCTGGTGCAACTTGACACCATTTTGTCTTGTCCTATTGGCAGCTATTTTGGGGAAGAGACTGACTCCTGCCTCACTACATACAACCTTGTTGTAGTAGTTTGTTGTAGGTTGTAGTAAGTTGTTTTCAAGTAGTTGTAGAGAGCAATAAGGTCACCACTGAGCCTCCTCCTCTCCAGCCTAAATGATGCCAGCTCTAAACAAATAGAGCTCTCTCAGCTCTTCCTCATAAGGTGTATGCTCCAGCCCCTGCACCACCTTCGTTTCCCTTCTTTGGACACATTCCAGCACCTCCATGTCTTTCTTGTAGTGAGTGGCCCAAAACTGAACACAGTAATTGAGGTGAAGTCTCACCAGCACTGAGTACAGGGGGAGAAAATCCATTGTCTCATCCTGTTTCCCCCTGCATACACACATACCCCAAAATCATGTGTTCCCAGAAAAGAGATTACTGATCTAACTTGGAACATTTCTAATAAAGGCAATTTTTAATACTGCTTATGTTTTTTTTCTGCCTTATTGTACTTCAATACATCCTATGTTTTACTGCCCTATTACAAAGCTCTTTGTGAACAACAGAGGTTGACAATACAACCATGCAGATCTATGTGAAGTCAACAGCAGCACTGCTCTTTTATCCTCACCAGTCTGTGAATCCCCATTTCCATCACTTTCTTCAATGACCGCAATGATTTCCTGATCATTATTCTCAGAATGAGGATCATCTTTTGGTTCAGGAGCTTCTGTCACATCATCATAATTATCTTCCAGAGTATTTCCAGACAGTGAAAGGACTTCTGGAACAGTAACAGGCATTAATCTTAACAGGAAGAGATCTTCTCATAAAGAGAGCAGTAACTGATGATCCTTAGGTAAATGCTAATAATTCTGACATGATCAGAATGATAAGAAACCAAGAATACCTCTGCTGACTTAAAGCTATTCCAAACTACAATGATATATGTCCAATAATTGTTATATGTCGCTGTAGAATGTAGAAAGCATAAACTAAGCACAGAGGATGAACAGGAGGGGAAGGAAGAATATTTGGTTTCCTTTGTGCAGCACCCACTTCCTAGTCTTTTCATTATTTTACTACTTCTAAATTTTACTGAAATGGTCTAAGCAGCTGCCCTGGCCTCCTGTTTATAGACATGTGGTCACAAGTGTTGGCCAAGCCTTTGGAGAAAAAAATCTACATTTTTCCCATCTCTGTCTTTCTCCAGTGCCTCTAGAAGAGAGAATCAGTGAAGCCAGCCACATTTGTTAATGAAGGAGAGCTGCTACAAAGCAGAAGCCTGTTCTTGCAGGGATTGCCCCAGGGTGCTCAATCTACCAGAAAGATCATGGAGCCAAAGACCAGGAAGAGCTGAAGGGAGCCAGATGCAAGTGTACTTTGAAGTCACCTGAGTGGCCAGAACTGGAGGAAACTAGGATTGTTCCCAGCAGCAGGAACGCAAACTGCTCTTTGTTAAGATTCAGAGATCTCAGGGTAGCAGAGGAGAAAAATCAGAAGAGTTTGGGCAGCATAATTCCAAACACTTTATTCTTGAAATTATTCTGGAAAGTAAATAAAATATAGACCAACAAGTAGTCAGCTCCTTGATTCCTCAAGATGTGTGTACCCTGTGGTTCCTACTTACCTGACAGTCATTTCTCAGGGAATCTTTGTCTGTTTTAGGGTTATGTACATCAGCATGCACACATAAAATTAAAAGTTACTCAAAGAACTCTCACTTCACTTGGTATGTATTATCAATATTGAATATTAATAAGAAAATTATTTGGAATAGCAAGTTAAAAAATTGATTTTGCATACTAAAAAAGTTTTTAAAAATCCTTAATAAAATAAAAACAGAAGAAAACACAATTGAAAGCACAGCAGAGTGTTAGGGATATGCACAAAAACTGCTTCTGCATTTTGAAATTGGGTTCATTCAGAGTAGGCAATTATCTGATTTGTTCTAAGAAAACGGTAATTGTTTTCCAAACTCTCACTCTCTCATATCTTTTTTATTTTTTTTCACATGAAAATAAACATCTGTCAAACTGCACTTTCTATTAGATTTTTCACGTGAAAATTCCTTAATCAACTCCAATGGTACTCTCATGTTCTTATTTTAAGCATGTTTTTTTCTTGGTCTTGATTTTCTCCATGTATCTCAGAAAGGGTTTCAGCCACAGTTTTGTTGGGTTGTCTTGGCTGGATCCTGTGAAAACTGCAATACTCACAGCAAATATTTATTTATCATTTCTTTAGAAAAGACTTGTATATGAGATTATATGACACTTTGACCACAAGATTTAAACAGAAATTTCAACAGTACTCTACCTAATACCAATGGGCATAACATGAAGTGAAAAAATTTTAATCATTGATAGCAAATTAAAAAGTGCACAGATACTTGGATCTCTTTGTATTTAGTACCAACCCATATTCCATTACCTTCCATTACTCCAGGACCATTTTCTTCATTGCTCTTCCCACTGTAAGAGTCTGCTTTTGTTGGTAGACCCTCTGAATAGAAATATAGGTACATAAGAAACAGTGTGATTTCAAAGCAAATATTTCTGAACTGATAATATTGTATCATGACAGAAAGAGTAGGCAAAAGTAACACTATCCAAGGCTAATAATATCAATGTGACCGGTTTAATGGACTATATATGTCTGGATTGCTAGCACCTGTGGCAATTTGTAATGGACACAGAGGAGATATCAAAGTACTCAGGTGCTTGCTTAGAAGAAAAATAGATGGTTGGGTGGTATTACTGCTACTATATTTAATACTGGAATACCTGGAAATGCTTCAGAAGAGCCATAACACGACTGCTTTATTATAGAAGAAGCAGTTAACAGGACTGAAGCTACAGAAACATGTTTCTGCTGTGTAAGATAGAGATTACTTCTTTATTTATTCCCATCTTAAATAAGTGCTTGTTCTGAATTGCAGCAAAAGCATTTTTTTCTTGACCCATACTGGTCTATACTCTGTTGCTGTAGTGTATGAATTATTTTCAGGAGTGAAGTTTGCAGAGTTGAGTGGACAAGAAACTGCTCTCCTCAAATTTGCAAACTGTTCAGTTACCTTGTAGGCTTGGAAGCTATGAAGTTTCAGACAGGCATCTGGATCACCAGAAAGAAATAGCTTGTGTGGGTTCCCCTGACAAGAACAAGACGCACAGACCTGAAAGGGTGGCCATCTGTTGCTTCTCCATCATCAGGTTATAATTGATTTCTTCATAGACGGCCTCCGAGAAGGGGTTAAAGTAGCCTAGAAGTAAAAGGCTGTTACCATTCTTACGCAGGCTCTGTTCATTCCCAGACTGAGGTGATGGGAGTGACCCAACAGGGCCTACATGGCCTTGTTGCAACCTACAAAGTCACAGAGGCGCTGACAGAATGAGCTTAGAGAAAACTCCCCTGACAAGGAGACAGTAGGTACTGAGTGGGTGAACAAGTCGATTTACAAATCATTTGTTCAGTATTAAATCACTGCTACAACTAGAAATTTAACAATTGTGTTTGTTGTGTGTATTCTACTTGCTACACCTGTTATATACCCTAAAATAATAGCCAGCTGCTAGTCAAGTGGTTGCCCTCCTTGGTGTCATTGCTTCCCACTTTCTCACTCTAAATCTGTTTCTCTTCACTGGTGTCCTTTTCCACTGTCCTGTGGAACCTCCCTTCTCCTGCTCTTTGTTCCTCTCCTCACAGGTGTCAGCACTGCAGGATGTGCACTGAACAAGGCAGGGCTGAAGTCTTGCATTGCTCCTCTTGACTACTGCAAGCTCCCACTTGCACCTTGGGGTTCTTTCCATTTCAAAAAGTGAGGAAAGCCTCAGCAGGATTGTAGCTGATGCTCACCTCATCTCCTCCCCCAACTTCACTAGCCATTCAAACACCCAGCCACTTCAAGGAGGGACAAACCTCTCTTCTGTGCCCTGGCACTCTGGAACTGTCTGCAGAGAATGGCAAGGACCAGGCAGAGAAGAATCCCCAGGATAATGCAGAGGATGACAGGTGTTGTGACACTCTCACTCTGTTTTACAGGTTGACGGGGACGATCTGAGTGGAAATGAACAAGGAAGTGTTAAAGAATCTGGTGGCCCTAGAGACTGCTCCTCTGTACCTCCTGCTGTGCCCTTGCTAGAGAGGTGATGAGTGTGTTAGGGACAGGTTACTTGCTGCGTATTGTAGCTTGAAGAAGCTAGACTAAAACAGCTGAGATGAGTGCAACTCAGCTCTCCTTTACTATGGGAAATTCTCCCAGAGAATTGGAGCATATTGTTGACTTCCATGCTGTGCACTATCTGGACATTAAACGCTCATTTGATAATGGAAAGAAAGGGGAAAGAGGGAATATTTCACCTGCTGTAGTGGGTGATAGTGTTGTTTCTGTCACACCTGCAAAAGAAAGGAGAGTCTAGATTAAGGAAGAGGTAACTCTACTCTCCAGATTTGTGTAATGAACCGAAGGATCAGTCACTAACCAGAACAATCCACTGCAGCGTCTTCCTTATGATCACAGTTCTTGTTGGATAAGAACTGGGTAGGGCAGTCCCAAAGAGACAGCTCTGTCCCTTTGCAGTGCACTTTTTCCAACCAGATGGGACCAGTCCCTTTCCCAAAAGCAGCTTCACTCAGAGCAGAAACAGCAGATCCACAACCCAACTGTCTGCATACAACGTTAGCATCTGCTATGTCCCAGGAATCATCACAGATTGTTCCCCAAGAACCTTGGTGCCAAATCTCCACTCTGCCTGAGCACCCATCTTCTCCTCCTATGACACGTAACTTCTCCCTGTCTGCAAAAAACAGAAATGTTCTATGAAAAGCAGGAATGTCCAGAGGGACTAAGAAGTTAAAATAGTGACACAACCATACCTGTACAACTTGTAGAGTTCGGACACTCAACAAATGCGGATGGAGTCACTACCCTTTTTCCTCCTACATAAATTAAATACTGAAGTAAATGGTTTGATTATTCTTTGGAAAGAATAGTAGAGTAGAAATTGTTTCCATATTTATTACCAAATTATTTTTTCCAGTAATATATATATGACCTATCTTAGTACTTGGTGGATCAATATTTGTCTGCTGCTGTGAATTAAATAATTTTCCTGAAGTTCCCTGATGGCTGTGCTTCCTTTCTTTTTAGTGAAGAAAATATTCAGGAGATCTGAATATCATTTCAAACTAATTTCTGTTATAGTGGGAACCCACAGATAAGGATTACTGTCATAAGAGAAGGCACCAGAAATGGACCTTGATTCCATATACTTGTATATGTTTGTATACATTTGTACCCATCTGCCTTCACAGATGTACACAAACATAAATGTATCTAGACTCCCTAAAAGGTATGAACCTATCTTGTATCTCACAGACTATTTGCATTTCACAGACTATTTGCATTTCACAGATACTGGAAAACAGATGAACATAAGGTAAATACACATTAACGTCCATGCTTATGTGTATGTCTGGGATGGGGGAGATGTAATTACCAGTGCAAGAAATATGTGTCTCTTCTGCTCGATTATCACATGACTGAGGATGCCAGGGGTCTGACTGACATTGCCAGAGAGAGCTATGCTCCTCAGAGCACTCAATGTGGTCTAGCCATGTGGGCCCAGAACCTCTGCCATACTGGAAGTCTCCTGCGATTTCTCCAACATCTCCACAGTTCAGGTGTTTGCATACAGTTATTGCAGTGAGTTGAGACATTCGATTGGAGCAAATGCTTCCCCATGTCCCATTGTAGAAAACTTCTAGCCGCCCAGCACAGTCATTGCCATTCACCAGCCTTAGAGACAGGAACTCTGGAAATGAAGACACAAAAATGTAATTCAAAGGGTCTGATTCTGCTAGGAATTCGGCTGTGAAGAGCGAAATACAGAACTTGCCAACAGTCCTATCCTTACTTTGAGTGAGATAAGTACTAGAGAAAATCACTCTGAACTGGTTTCAGAGCCAGGTGGAATAGACTGTGACAGGCACATGGCACTTGATGTGCCTGCCAAACAGTTGATTCTTGTAGCCTGCTGCTGCCAAAACCCTGCTACTTATGCCCAAAACATTCCATCAAATTTACAGTGAAGATTATAAACTCTTAAGATCATCACAATCCTACACACATACATTATAAGCTCTACTCATAGTCCCAGGCAATAGATATTGAGATTGTAACAATATGTACATGTGTTCAATAAACTTTTCCCTCTTGCTCTGGGAACCAGATTATAAGGGGTAATATCAAGCTAGTCTCAACATATACATATTACAAAATGCAGGACTTGTTCCTGCAAAACACATAACCAAGAACATAGTTTGAGATAAAGTAAGATTACTCTCTTTAAAATATGTAATGGCACATATTTCTTTGTTCTGTTTCCAAGGGTTTCCAAGACCAGTAAGTAATCTCCAGTCCTTGACCAATAAGGAGTCTTTCTTTAGGTTTTTTGACTCCTGATGATTTCCCATTCCAGATGTCCCCAGGGCTGTCTGGTTCTTTACCACTGAGCTGAGCTCAGGTTATATGATTTGCTTCAGGAATCCTGTGGCAGTTTTCAAGCTTTATGAAAATTAGCCACAAAGCTTCCATAATGTGAGGTTCCCACCTGAATACTTAGGTTTATCTGGGGAAAAATGAGATTTTCTTTCCCTAGGACTTTTAGCTGGTTTTAACCCTTTGCACAGTACTACTTTTCCAGCTGCCTGGACTCTACTACCGACTCTGCTCCATGATCTTGAGACCATGAATATGTTTGAGCAGAGGAACCATGTGCTACCCTGACTGGTTAAAGTTTGGATAAACATGGGATGTTTTGGAGCCTGTTTCAAGAGCCATCTGTAACAGGCACATGACAGTTCTTGACTTCTTCCCACACAGGTCACATCAGCACCCTCCAGCTAGAGAAACCCTGCTATGTGCGTGCCACAAACCCACCTGCACTTTTTTGTTCCCATGCCTTGCCTTGCCTTGCTTTTTCTTATTATTGCAAAAGCAAGACTTCAGCAACCTTTTTGAATCTTTGTGCAAAGCAAGTAGACATGCGGACCCACCATGTTTGCAGTCAAGGAGGTCAGAGGCCGTCAGAGCAAATCTCTGCCATTCTCAGCTTTCCATTCATATCCCTTAGCCATGCTCAGAAAGGCATTCCCTGAACATACCTGAGCAGAGGACTCCAGCATCTTCTTTGTGTCGGCAGTTATGCTTGCCCCATTCCCTGGAGGAACATGCCCAGAGATCAGATTCATCCCCAGTGCAGTTCACATCGTCCAGCCAGATGTGTCCTGAGCCCTCTCCAAAATGAGCAGAGGCAAAAGCCTTTATGGCGTGGCCGCATCCCAGCTGTTTGCAAACAACGTTGGCATCTGATAGATCCCAGGCATCATCACAAACAGTTCCCCAGATACCCTCATGATAAAGCTCCACTCTCCCAGCACAACGCTTTGTCGCATTCACCAGCCTGATCTGCCTGCTCCCTGCAGGAAGAAATCACATTTTGTCAGCATGCAAAATAATGACAATGCACAAGACAGTGTAAAAGGGCTGTGTCTTTGAAGCTTTTTAAGCTTTTTCTTGTTATATTTCAGTATTTTTGTTAGGATTAGCTGGGCAGCACTCCTGTGATGCCAAGACCACATTAAAGGATCTTCAGCATCTGTGATACATTTGAACAATTCCTGTGATGCTGCAATCAGCATTTTTATCTTGGAAAGCCTGAAAAGCTGTTTTCTAAATAACTCATTTTGTAAATACAGCCTCTGTTACAGATGAGGTTACAAAATAAAATAAAAGATTTCAATTTACAACAGATTCAATTTAGTCTACATAGATGTATAGAAAGACTGCATGACTCTATAGATATAGAAATGTCACCTAGCCAAACCTAGTTAATTTCTGATTGAAGGAATGTGTGACAATCACATTGAATTTACTTCTATATTCTATATTCTCTCTCATTTTATAAACTAAATTATTTAAGGCATTCAGATTACCAAAGCACTCTGCAAATTACAGTTGTTTCCTTATCGATCACTCATCCTTGAGAATATAAAAGCATTTGAGGATCACAAGCTCAGACTCATGCCTGTTTAAGATCTGGTGAGACCAGATCTCCCCAGATCTGGGACAGTGAAGAATGCCTCAAAAGCATTCTGTTCCTTTTGCACAATAACTCACCTGAACATATCACACCAACGTCCTCAGCAACTCCTACTGGCACTGTTTCAGAATAGGAGGTCTTGCAGAGCATCAGCTGAGTCTCATTTCCAGAACACTGGACAGTTCTTAAACCAACAAGACCCATCCCTCGTTGAGACCTTGAAGGGTAATAGGCTTTATCGGCAATTCCACACTGTAGCTGTCTGCACACCACATTAGCATCTTTAATGTCCCAGTCCTCATCCAGGACTCTTTTCCACGTGCCATCAAGTGAGATTTCAACTCGTCCATCACAGCGGCTCTCTCCACCTATGAGTCTGAGTGATTCAGCAAGGCCTGGACTCAAGAATTAGAAAATTAATATTGTCTACTGCTTTTACCTCAGTAAAATTAACATGTAAACAAGAGATGGAAGTCAGAATTCTGTATCTGTAGAATAGCAGTCCTCTCCGCTGATCAAACAAAGTCTCACTTAAGGTTTTGCTTGCCTCCATGCATACACAGGTCTGCAGTGCAAAAATCTTCTGGAAAAAAAAAGACTTCTACTACTCAAAGGCTACATCCTGTGAGGAGTCAGGGACAGTGTGAATCTTTCTGGAGGAGAACCCTATTAAACAAAGTGCATATGCTGAAAGCCTTGAAAGTGCATGCTGTGCATTGACAGCACTCTAAGAGAGTTGAGTGACAGGAGTCTGCACTGGACTATGATGAGCATGCCCTGCCAGAATTCCGCACCCAATTTTCATGCAAAATGTAGCTGTGTCCCTCCACCCCCCAAAAAAAAGGAAAAAAAAAAAAGAAAAGAGAAGCCTTCCTTGTTCACCTCCAGTTCACCTCCATGTGCAGCATGTTGGTGACGTATAAACAATAAATCACTCCAGCATTCATTAGAAACTACCAAAATAAAGAGGCACATAAAGGCGCTGAAGTGTTTACTGCAAAGGCGAGAATTTCCTGTAATTCTCTCGGTCAAATAATGATTTTAATATCTTCACATGACAAGTTATTAGTTTTACACACCTTTTAGTATTCATTTTTAAATAGACAAAGTGATAGGTTCACATTTAAGGGGAGGATTGCTGTAACACAGAAAAGAGAAACTGATATAACTATTTTCTGTGAAAAATCATTCTAAGCCTGTATTCATACTGTGATCCCTGTATTCATACTTCATTTTTCTCTATTGTCTTACACTGATAAGTAGTATGGTGGTGTTTGGAATCTGATTCTTGATGCAGAATACAATAACTAAAGTTTAACAAAACCTTTGGCTAAAAGTTCTTCCTTTAACTAGTTCTATCCCTTTCTGTGGCAATAGGCAACTTGTTGGGGAATCGTTAAGGGATCGTTAAGGGCTATTGTTGGGGAATCCTTATGCGCTATTGTTGGGGAATCGTTAAGGGATCGTTAAGGGCTATTGGGGAATCGTTAAGGACCACAATGAAGTGTAGGAGCAAGGCCTGGAAGGGAACAAGGGAGCTTTTGTAATGGCAAAGTAC
>JAUBOD010000331.1:232279-282628 GCA_032353885.1 Nothura maculosa
CTTCAGTAAGGCTTTTGACACTGTCCCTCACAGCATCCTCCTGGGCAAGCTCTGAAGGTGTGGGATAGATGAGTGGATGCAGAGGTGGATTACGAATTGGCTCAGTGGCAGGATGCAGAGAGTGGTAGTTAGTGGCGCAGAGTCCAGCTAGTGGCCTGTACTTAGTGGTGTCCCCCAGGGGTCAGTCCTCGGTCCTATCCTTTTTAACTTATTCATTAACGACCTGGATGAAGGCATGGAGTGCTCCCTCAGCAAGTTTGCTGATGATGCCAAACTGGGAGGAGTAGCTGACAGCCCTGAGGGCTGTGCTGCCATCCAGAGGGACCTCAACAGACTGGACTGCTAGGCAGTGAGAAATCTTCTGAAGTTCAACAAGGGCAAGTGCAGGGTCATGCACTTGGGGAGGAATATCCCCGGACACCAGTACAGATTAGGGGTTTACCTGGAGAGCAGCCCCACAGAGAGGGACTTGGGTGTCATGGTGGACGACAAGTTGACCATGAGGCAGCAGTGTGCCCTCGTGGCCAAGAAGGCCAATGGGATCCTGAGGTGCATTAAGAAGAGCGTCTCCAGCAGGTCAAGACAGGTGATCGTACCCCTCTACTCAGCCCTGGTGAGGCCACACCTGCAGTACGGTGTCCAGTTCTGGGCTCCCCAGTATGAGAGGGATGTGGAGCTGCTGGAGAGAGTCCAGCGCAGGGCTACGAGGATGATCAGGGGCCTGGAACATCTGCCCTATGAGCAGAGGCTGCGAGAGCTGGGCCTGTTCAGCCTGGAGAAGAGAAGGCTGAGGAGAGACCTGATCAGTGTGTATAAATATCTTAAGGGAGGGAAGGAGGGAGGAGGATGGGGTTATCCCCTTTTCAGTGGTGGACAGTGACAGGACTAGAAGAAATGGCTACAAACTGAAGAATCAGAAGTTCCACAGGAACTTAAGGAAGCATTTCTTCACTGTGAGGTTGACAGAGCCCTAGAAGAGGCTGCCCAGAGAGGTTGTGGATTCTCTTTATTTGGAGATCTTTAAAACCCGCTTGGGTGCAGCCCTGTGCCACGTGCTCTAGGTGACCCTGTGTGTGTGCAGGGGGGTTGGACTAGAAGGTCCCTTCCAACCTTAAGCATTCTATGATTCTACAATTCTATGATTCTGCTTAGCCTAAAGAAGATCGAGAGGAGGTCTTATCAACATGTACAAATACCTAATGGGGGAATGTAAAGAAGATACAAACTCTTGTAAAGAAGGCCAGACTCTTCTTGGTGGTGGCCAGTGACAGGACAAGGAGTAATGGGTATAAGTAAAACACAGGAGGTTCCATCTCCATATGTGGAAGAACTTCTTTACTGTAAGGGTGACAGAGCACAGAAATGGGCTGCGCAGAGAGGTTGTGGTCTCCTTTGGAGACCTTCAAAACCCACCAAGAAGCCACCCTGTGCAATGTTCTCTAGGTGTCCCTGCTTGAGCAGGACAGTTGGACTAGATGACCTGTAGAGGTCCCTTCCAGCCTCAGTCATCCTGTGATTATGTGATAGAAAAAGACTTATAAGCTGAGTCAAAAATTAGTCCCTTTCCTTCATGGGATTTTTCTCTTATAGAAGGTTTGATGGCTTCTTACCTGAGCAGATCACTCCAGTATCAAAATAGTGAGGGCAGTTAAATACACCCCATCCTGGATTTGAGCAGTTCCAGAGAGCAGATTCATCACCACGGCAATCAACTCGATATAGCCATGTTGGTCCAGATCCTTCTCCAAAAGGAGCTCGATTAAGAGCTTGAACAGCAGATCCACATCCGAGCTGCTTACAAACAACCTCAGCATCTTCTATCTTCCAGTCACCATCACATACCGTCCCCCACTGCTCCTCATGTTTTATTTCCACTCTTCCAGCACAGGGACCAGATCCGTTAACCAGTCTCAATTCATCATCACCTTCATACAGAGAGACAGAAAAAGGTTATGGAGCTTCAATACTATTTATTATCACAATTGTTAAACTACATTACTAATCTTAAATATGAAGTCCACTTTGATAGATTTGTATTTCTAAGTAGTTGCACATGACGTTTCTAAGTAGTTTGCACATGATATACTAGGCTACTATGCAGTAGCCTAATAAAAGTCAAAAAATGCAGGAAGAATTTTGTTACATTCAAATACAGGAATGATAGGGACGTAGAACAAGCTCCTAGGAATCCAAGCAACAAAAAGGTCTCTAGGAGAACCCGAGGAACATAGGGGGAAAGGTTTGAGTCTCCATCTTACACAGATATGGAAAACATTGGGAATCCTGATGTGTATAACCTAAGACATAATCATATGTTAAAAATATGTTGAGGATCTTTTTTCTAGTAAGATTTTTTTTTGAATGTCAGTTCATAAAAAAAACCTTTATTTGCAAAAATACATATATATATTTCTTTCAGGAAAATGTATATATTTTGAGTTAATATTCTAAATTCAGGTTGACATCTGTAGATGTTTATGAAAACAAATGGTGAAAAAAAAGATAATGAAAAGATACCTTTGACAAATTCAATTGAGAACAGTCACTGTGTACTTAAGCAACAGCACAGATAGCATTCATTATGTTATGTGGTATAAAGCTCATGCTCACATGTAAAAAAGAGCACCAAGGAATGCTGGCAGACAGGATAATTCCAATAACCCTGTCAGAGAAGTCCCTGTTCCTGCTTCTTCCAGAGCTGTCAGAGGTCATAGGGGCCATATGTCTGTGGTGCCACAACAGAAGTTAGTGTATGACAGCTGGTAAATATCAAGCTGGAGTAGCCTAGAGAGTAAATGAACTGGTTTGAGAGACAAGTGTATGTGTCTTTCTCGGGAGGAAATAGCACCGAAGAATCTGTCTACCAGCAGGATGAACAGTTCCAGGGCAGCTGCTGGAGTGGCATTGGAGTATGGGTGTGTGGGTGTGCATGCTTGTTTTTGTGGGAGGCACCTGGGATCACTGCGGATCCAGAGCCCCGGATACTGGATGGATTGAATTTCTAAGTCCTGTTATGGCATGGACTCACAGTATGTGTCTGCAAAGGCATATGTAACAGCAGCTTCACAAAATATCTCTGAGCCTTGGTTGGCTTGTGTGCCCAGGTGCCAAAATTTAGGGAGAAGCAGAGATCCAGAGCCACTTGCTGTTTGTCTAGTTGCTAAATTGCTAGGCTAAGTGTCTAAGCTCAGCTACAGAACATTCATAATGTTATAGTGAGGGTGAAGGATAATGTGTGTGTGTGAGATGCACTGGAATGATGAGTCTTGCAGTGTATGGGTGCCAGCAAACATGGTAGACAAAGATACTCAAGGGACAACTACTAGATAGACTGAGTGTTTAAATTTTGAGGGATCCATATCCTAGATATTTGCAACTAACACACTTTCATCCTGATCTGCCACAAAAATAGACAAAATGAGACTGCTGGTGTTGTTTGTGTCAGTGTTAGTGTTGAATGTTTGTGTCTGTGCTGATCTTGCAGCTGGCCATGTATGTAGGTATATGTGTATTGTTTATGTGTGTTTTTGTGTGTGCCTAGTGGGAATACATTATTAGTCCCGTTACTGGTTAGACCTGGGGGTATAGTGCTACAGCAGCATCGCCTCTATTGTGCCTCTGTAATCAAAACAAGCTAACCCATTTTAAATACATTTACCTTTTGGATCTGTAGTTTTGGATGACAGGATAAACTATTTTATGTTTTCATGATGAAGCTCAAAGAATGTATTTGTATATACCTTAAGAGGCCACTATGCTCATATCTCATTTTGTTACATGAAAAAAAACTCTAGAGAACATTAACAATATTCCGAAGCGCTTTGTGTATGGTATAAAAATGTCAGAGGTCTCTAAAAATCACAAAGTCTGCTTGCACATTATCTAGGATCTTTTTATTTGAGGAATATGCAGTTTACACGCAGCTTGGTGCACTAGTGTCCATTACGTACTTCCAGACAAACAGATGAACTGGGTCTGCACAGAAAGGATTTTATGTAATGCATTAAGCAGTAATCACAAGCGATTTAAACAGTGATACATGAAAAAGACATAGGCTTTAAACTTTGAGATATTGACCAACTTGGAAGGAAGGAAGGTGTGCAATTATTTTGTGGAAATAAATGCTCAATTTAATTACACATAGAATATTGTCACGCTTGAGATCAACTGAGAGGAATGAAAGCATTAGAATGTGTTTCTGATGGAAGAAAGAAGCCTGGGGAACTAATTCAAAGTATGTCTGTCAAAATCTTTCTGTATTGTACTGTTCATCATGTTTATCTGTAAAATGTTACTTTCATCTCATGCTACTATTGAAATTGATTGACTTGTTGGATATTAGATTAGATTTTAGATTTTGCTTCTCAAAAAGAAAACTTAAAAGGAGAAATAGGAAAAATGCGCTATGTTAACATTATTGAGCCAAGAGAATGACAGGCCACTGAGATTTAGATCATAAAGGCAAACAAAATGGTTAGAAATTCAAGTGGTAAAAAAACACATTCATAACCTTGATATTTCTAGGTTCAGGACAAATGACAGCTAAGTGCACACAAAAATAAGGGAGATTTTGGCTACTGCACCGGAAACTCTTCCTAAATGATCTGATTTTTCAGATCAAATTCAATCTTATTTTTTTATCAGATTTGATTTTTTGCATGTTTTATAACAGAGAAGTTGCTGAACAGTTCTTCTAGAAAGTTCTGAAGATTGATTCAGGTTAATCGGATGGCTATAGAGACTCCTGAAATTTTTGTACAATACGCAACTCAGATGTTTTCTTCAATGAAAAATTAAAGTCAACATTTATGAGACACATTTGATCCACACTGAGATCCCCTCAGGGTGTGCTAGTAGGGCTTAGTGGATCTGACCTGCCTCATCAGGGTTCTCTGACCATTCACTCTGCCCATGGGTGCAGGGCTCCATTTAAACTCAACCCTGCTCCTTATGTTCTTTCCTGAACTCTGCTGTAGGTGCCTATCTCCAGCTTTGCCCCAGTTATGCCCATGTCTGGTCGTTGACCCTGGTGATCTGTGCTCTGATCTGCAGACTGACTTCCTGGCTTATCTGGTATCTATCTCCCCACCATCAACCTGGTATTCAGCATGTGATTCTTAAGTATTGTCCAAGGGTATTGCAGTTACCCATGCTAACCACAATGCTTAGGGAATAACACAGCTATGGAAACAAGAAAAGTGTTTGAACTCAACCAGGTGTCCAAAAGAAACCTGCCGTTCTTCGTATGATTCAGCACTGGGCAGTGCAGTTATACAAATCTTGCAGATAGTCCAGAAAGACTCCTCTTGGAGATTCTCTCAAATCAATGGTACTAAAATCTCACCAGGTTAGGTTTTCCATGAAAATAAATTCATATCAATCTCTCTCATCCTCTCACCATTCCTCAAAAAAGAGAGAGATTCCTATAGGGTTGAAATACTGCTTGCTAAAACAAATTTTAATAATTTTGCTTTCAGTTTTAAAGTGTATTAAATTATTCTCTCATAATGCAAACATTATTTCCCAACATGATGCTGATGCAGCATCAGTTTCAACATGTAACGTTCAACAACTAAGCAATTTCCTATTTCTCATTCTAGAGCAAAATGATAGATATAATTCACTAAGAGGCAATTCCTCTCCCACCTAGTCTGTAATATAATTTCTGTGCTGGTACTGCTGGACTTCCTTACAATTTCCTCATCATTTAGGTTCAAAAATACCAAAAGTTGGTGGGTGATTATTTAAAGGATTGATAACTAATAACTTCTAGAGATCATTTATCTTCAGACTCTTTTCTCAAATTTCCTCAGTAAGAAAGTTTATAACATATATAGCACCAGCCTCTAGTAACTACAAATACTTTCCTACTTGCTGCTGAGTATAATTTTCCTGTAAAAAATCTTCAAGAATCTAACAGGAAGGTGTGCACTCCTATTCCCAGATACCCCTTTGACACTCTGGGCCATATCTGAACTGTTTCAGCCTTAGCTTGCAGCTTACTACCCAACATCTGTGAATCTCATGCTCTCTCCATACTGCACACTCCTTGAAGCCTAGGAAGTGGTTGTGGTTGACACAGAGAGGCCCATATCTCCTCATCCATTTGTATTTTGATTGCATCTACACAGCTGGTGGGTCTCTTTAAGACAAGGCCTTTGAATACTTTGAATAAAGTATTAACCACACAGTCTTGTTCTCATCACCTAGAGATGCAGCCACCACAAATCTGTACCACATCCATTTGTAGAAAGACAAAAATAAGGATTCTAAAACCAGGGTTCCATCATTAGTTTCAAATATATCCATATAGCTACAGAACAGCAAAGAAACAAACAGCGGTGAACTCAAATTCAGTAGTGAACTCAGATCTGAAAACAGATATATAGGAACAACTGAGAGGAAAATATATGACTCGGCCAAACTCAGGACACACAGAGCACAGTAAAATTTCTTTAACTACTGTTGGATAAAGACCTGGAGTTATTCACTCTGTATGGACAAAACTTGTCAGAGGAGGCAAGACAGCAGTTTGGATACCCACTTGGTTCCCATTGCAACTTGTCCATTTACCAAGCACCTAAGCATTGGTGCTATTGGTTTCACTATAATCAAACTTGGACTCATCCCACAGGAATGGCTGGTCACTCATGTCTAGAAAAAATACAGAACCTATAGGAAGCCTATGGAAAACCTATAGTAAGCCTATAGTAAGCTTATTCTTCTTTCAGAATCAAGGAGATATGAATTGAAGAGGAAAGTGCAAACACTTTCTTGACACTATACCTTAGAAGCCGATAGAGAAACAACTTATTTATCCTGAATTTAAATTTTCTTCCTGGCTCATCGTCTTACACAAAATAAAATATTTACTTACCCAGACAGACCCAAATGGAGAGGAGAAGAAGCCACAACACTGAAATAGAAGGATGTGTCTTTCTTGGCATTCTGATTTTATCCTCACATGAAACTTCAGTGTCTGTTAGGCACTGCCTAGACCAAACTCTCTGCAAGGGCTTCCCCGTATCTGACAAGTGACTGCGAAGAAGGAAATATATAGATTTGTGTGCTAGCATCAGCTGCACTAAGGAGCCAATAGAAATAATGTTCACCTTTTTAGACTTTACCAGTGGATTAGCCTCAATCTGAAGGAGTCAAAGCCTCCAATAAAATTCAAAAATTGCAACTATGACCATATATGAATGATAGCGCTTGTGACGTCATCATTGATATAGTCTTGTTTTACTATGGGACCAACATTTTTGGTACAGGCATAGAAGTATGTAAAAAGGTTATTTCTCATCTGGCAAAGCAATGTGAATACACAGAACACTGTTCATTTTATAAATTGCTTTGAAAGAGAACAAGGGAAAGAACAATCTCTAAATCTGTGACCCGTCAATGTCCATATGAGCAATCGAATCCCACTGCAGAAGTGGTCATTGGTGTTAGTTGTAACAAATGACACCCACTCTTTCTTAGTAGTGTGCACTGATCAGTGTTTCCTTCTTAGTTTGGGTTTGCATGGGCTGAAGCTCTTGAAGGACCATCTTCATTAGGATGTGAACTACAACACTGTCAGTCTCATAGGACTTCCTGTTTTTTGTTGTTGTTTCAGGTTATATATGATCATCACTGAAAATTCTGTCCACCCTCTCATCCATTTTAGAACACTGAAGTCCTGGCAAAATTGAAGGCAGTTGTGAATCATAACCATGGCTACTTTACTCGTTCTTGACAACTAGAAGGAGTTGAAAAATGTCCATTTGTACAAGTCTGAATACATAATCATCTTTATGTCACTGACACATTGTCAGTGCTTATGTTGTCTGTGGCATCTATCTGGTGTTCATCTAGAATTCCAAGTTCAGTGACATCCAAGCTGTAAGGGACTTAGTGCACTAAGAAGTTCTGCAACCTTTTTTTCCTCTGCTAGTCTGTTGGTGTTCATGGTTAAACTTCCCTGATACATGGTCTGAGAGCTGAATGAACTGTATTCCTTTACAGAAATGGAAAAGGGCACCTAGGCCACAGGTTTGCAGCTGTTTCTACATTTCTTATGGAGATATTTCAAGACATGCTCTTCCTGAAGCTTTTCTGCTGGCTGTGATATGGTGACAGATCTGCCAGCTCACCATTTGAGTTTTATACACGAGCACAATATATCTGAAACTAGGCCAGCTACATAACTACTTGCCCCATATTAGCTCCAGGAAATGTTCTCAGGAGCTCTTTTTGTCTGCACTTGCTGGTATCTGGGCTTTTGCAGCAGGACATGCAGCTCTCCTGTAAACATGTGATAATGTAACCAAGTAAATACCTAGAAATGAACAGGCCACCTTGCAGCCTTGTTGTTGTACTTTTTGTTGTTATTTTCATGGTGAGACCATTAGGATAGCCTACCTTATACTGAGGAAGGGAGTCTCTGGACGACCATAAGACAATCAAGAGAGACTAGCTTTGGAAGACCATGCATGATATTTAGGGTTAGAGTTGAGTGAGCACCATTATCTCTTCCACAGGGCCCTTTTGGCACCTCTATGGGTCCTTCTGGATAAGGATTGCTTCTTCTCTATTTTTCTGCAGCAGAATCTGGTGTTGAACCTTCAGGTCTCTTTATTCTTATTAGGAGCAAAAAGTAGTCATAGCCCATTGTTTTCCAGCTAGCAGGTAAAAAGGAAAAAGATAAATATGGGGGAGGCTTCAACCTAGTTGCAGCACAGAGTAAAACTTTTTTTCTTTGAAGTTCTGTCCATATACATAATTAATCCCCTGCAAAATTGACAGTCCCTGGCACGAACAGCCCAATGATTAGCCCACTAGTCCATGAGAGTATATCAAGGTTATTCCATAGGCCCACTGAGATATTAGCAGGGTGGAAGAGAGGATTCTTGGAGATTCCTAGCTGGCTTCTGATGCTTTTCAATCCTGCCCCTTTCCATCTACTAACAAATGCAGCATGGGCAGCCTCAGCACATAAAAATATTCCTGCAGCATGGTATTGAAAGCATCAGCATCACCCGTGTATTGCGCAGTGAGAAAACCTGGCAGGTTTGTGAGGCAGGAACCCACAGTTGAGATGTGTGTCGGGACTGCTTTCACACACAGCCAGCTAAGACATGAAAGTATCGTGGGGATTCATCTCCTAGAGCAAACAGAAAAGGATGTGGTTAGAGGTTCACCTAACATTTCAAGCAATCAGCACAAGTATAGTCCACAGTGCTAAATAAAAGATCAGATGACAAGTGGCACAGACTGACTCGTGCCTACACTGCAAAGAGCTAACTCTCTTTACAACATAGTTCTCTTGAGGTGGGCCAAAACAAAAAACAGCCCCTGTGCCACAGACAGAAGCTAAGTGCTTGCATTTGCTTGTTTATTGACCAGTACAGGCATACTCAGAGGGTATCTTCCACCTTTTCTTCGGCAACTGAAGCACTGCCTGATCTTTATGACATCTGCCAGGATTCACCCTTGCGGCAGCATGAATAATCTCTCCCCTTGCACTTAAGTGTGAGGAAAGAGTTTTAAAGAACTTAGGGAGAGGCCTAGTAGTACTAAGCAGTCTTGTGGTAGATCTGGACAGGAAGGAGCCCTCCTTTCAACAACTAATTCAACATTTACCTAGAGCTTCCAGGAGACTTAAACAAGGAATACTAATGAATAATTTTTCTGTCCCCTTCCCAGCCCTCCAATAGTTGGGAGGCACATCAATACTAGACGACCAAACCTTCCACAGAACACACCATCATAGCCTCAGTCAGTAACAACTCATCATAGATGAGTTTCTAGGCCTGTCATTTGTGATTTTCTCACTTCTGCTGCAAAGACTATTTAGGTCTTGCTGTAAGCAAAAAGATGGCTTGAAGGAAGATCAAAGCACACCAAGGGCAGTTTGAGGGGAAAAGGGAGGACAGACCAGTGTAATCTCCCTGTGTTGTCTCTAGCATCTCTTATGGCACCTGGAATCACATCAACTGCCTGGCTGAAACCAAACCATTCTGTGGATTGCAGTGTGGGGAGAGATAAGAGCTGTTTCTGCTCTTGTTCAAATTAATGGCATCTAGAAGTGTGAGGTAATGATGTAAACGTGGAAAACTTGGCACCTCCTATGCTTGGGCCAAGCTGCAGCCTCATCAGACGGTGTCCACTATTGGAAACAAAGTGACACTCAGCTGTCTTGACCCTCAACAATCTAGGATAATGATGGGACTGTAGGAACAAAGCATCCTTCCTCAGCCTGCAGAACTGAAATGCAACTAAACAGCATCACTGCAAACTGAGGCAAAACCTCAAGACATCTTGTATATAGGATATATATAATCCCATTGTCTTTTCATAGAGCAGTCTTAAGTCAGGAGTGTGCTTGGATGCGGAATGAGTTATACAATGCTTTGTTGATGCCAATGCATGATTGTGGCCTAGACAAATTTGTCAGACTCCTCATATTCTGAGTTTATTCATTCATGTGGATCCACATGACTGCTCTTCTTTAGATCTTATCAGTTCTTGGAGACACCTTTACATGCTATTTTTCAGTGATTTACTTGTCCTTTCTTTGGGCACCATTTTTTCCTTTATAACAACTTACCTACATTTGAATTCTATGACTGAAATACATTGCTTTTCACCATAGATCCATAAACCAGCATAGCTCTCACAAGACACTCTGCTTTCCCATGATTTCGCCTTGCAGCAGTGGTTACAGAAATCTTTAGCTCTGACCCATTTTGACAAAATTATCTTATGCCTATTTGAAATTTATACCAATATTACAACTGCTTTTCATTAAAACTTTTAAGTTAAAAACACTGCAGACTACAAAACTTACAGCAATATGGCTAATAGAGGAACAACTCCTCTTGATTATTTCATCGTTTTCTACCACATGCTGACACGGTGTTTCCACTCTAATGTCAGGGGCTTTATCCCTCTAAATTGCTGTTTGCCATACTTTTGACTCTGGAGGCACACAGTTTTCCAGTTAAAATTAACAGAGCACAAATACCTAGTCCCTTTTGATGACTAGATGCAGGTCTGTCATGCAGTGTCTGCCTCTGCTATGTCCAACTGCTTAGCTCCTCAGCTTTAATTGCATGCTGAAGGTAGGCAGGTAGAGAGTTGTTATGTTGATTTATAACACTGTACTCACTACTCACCAGAAAGTGTCATCAGTAAGGATTTCTGGTAAGATTTTCAGTTACCAGGCTTACATGTAAAAGGCAAATTTAAATTTTTAAACTTTGCTTCAGTGATATTAAGTGGTTTTAGTCAGATTTTAGTTCCTTTGGTACAGGAAACAATGCAAATTAAGAAAATCCTTCAGCTATTAACTCCCACATGAATGTGTGAGTGGCAAGGGACATAAACACACAGAAATGTATGCTCTATGCTCCAAAGCTAATTAGAGGCTGCTTCAAAACTGATTTGAGGGCTAGACAAGTAGATATGCTTTTGAACTGCTGTTATCTTTAAATAAAGCATGTATTTTTGTAAGAGGCTGAGTTAATATAGTTAATGCTTAGGTAAAGATAGAGATGTCAGAAGGGAAATGAACAGTTAGGAAGGAAGCCACCTTCTTCCTTTCTTGGGCTTTCTTGGAGGGATTTTGAGTTTAAAAGAAATGAGATGTATCCTGTGATTAAGTTAAAATTGAACTTTGAGAAGGATTACTCTCGGTATCTCAAAATGACAATAGTCCAAACAAACATCTGAAATGAAGTTCTCTGGAGTGCTATTTAGCTTTTGAATCTTCATGAGCCTGTTTTCCAGAAGCTAATCACACATCTTGTGGGGAGCCCAAATGCTTGTGAGAAGTTGTGGAAGGAAAAACATGTATCTAAAATGAGTTAGCTGAGCAAAAATTATTTTAAAGAAATATATAGATCTGACAGAACTTATTTTTAGGAGCTGGCCAAACAAAGGCCAAAAGTACTTGTATCATAGAAAAAATATAATTGTATTTCAGAATAAATTATATTTTTATTAATGATCTACAATGCTAAGAGGATATTTACAAGATCTATCCTATAACTGAGCAAGTTAATCAAATGCACATAAAGTTGTGAAAGTTTTCTGTGTGTGCCTTTGATTGGACTAGTTTGCAGGAAGAACCGAAATGCATAGGAAATTAATGAGAATGTAAATTCTGAGAGTTCAGAATATTTTACAGAAGAATTTGGTTCAATAAAATTGAACCATGTGAAACAAAATTAATTCAAGGATTCAAGCCTGAAAAAGATAAAAAGGTTTCCTGACTTGGAGTTTGATGCTTTTCCTGCGTTGTTGTGCTGACTAAACTCAGATGGGCACAGATTCTGGTTCTGCTGCAATCAGTTACTCTCTGAATCACATGTAAATACTCTCTAATATAAAACATCAAATGATGGACATAAAAATTTGGAATTCAAAGTTGGTGTCTGTTTTTCAAGATAGGATGAATGCTAAAGCCCTGAGCCTGTCTGCATCCATCTTTCTGGTTTACTCCATAACTCAATATTTTGAAAACTTTCAAGTAATTGTTTTCTCTCTACTGCCACATCAGATATTGTTTTATCTAACAGTAAAAGGGTTATTTTTGGTTTAATCAACAGGAGTTGATTAGTATCAGTAAATGCAGACTCAACTTTCAACCAAAAAGATGACCAGAACTGATGTACATACAGTTGGTTTACTGAACTGAGTGAATATTATTTACAATGTACCTAAATGCTGCACTGGCCTAATCAACTGCAGATCTCAGGTGAAACTTTTTCTCTTTTTTTTCTTCTTCCTAGAGAAGAAACCTGGGCAAATTAAACCATCCCTTTCCACAGTTCCTTTTGTCTACCAGGGAACAAGCCCAAAAAGCTCCCTCCCTACCTCACCAGATACCTAAGAGCACAATGATGACCAACCTTGAGCACAGCCTCATAAAACCACAGCCCCCTTTCTCCAACCCAGTCCATGATTCTAGATACCTTCTCTACCTCAACCAGAGTACCTGATTGCTTTATTTTTTAATGTTAGTGCCTCTTTCTACAACGACATCTGGATGTAGGCACTGCAGTAGAGTGAAAAGGCTATAAAACTTCTTCTTTTTCTTTCTTCCAGGCTTATGCAATTTTAGGAACCATCATTCTCTGTGGTGTTTTCTGGTGAACCTTCTCCTGCTAGGTTTCACTAACAAAAGAGATTACCAGGATTGTATATAGCAGCTGTGGGCATCAGCCTAGCACTTAAACACTGCTGCCAGAAGCCTCAAAAGTGCAGGCTATAACTTCTAGGGTTATTTTTTCTGGGTTTTTTTTTTCTGTTTTTTTTGTTTTTAAATGCAGACATTAGGTAAGACATTCTTACTCCAATATTGATTTCTAGGAGAAAAAAATACTGCTCTCCTGTATTGAAGCCTGCAATAATTTCCACAGTAAGCATTGTAGTACATCTTTTCGAGTGCAGGAAGGTTTAGTCTCAATAAAAGGTTTTTGCTTAGTGACTGAACAACATATTCTGAATAGATATCGATGCAAGTTGTGGTGGACCACAACTCGGTTCTGTTAGATCTCTGAAGTCATAATAAAACAGTTTAAATACCTCTCTTTTAGTATGTAAACTATTTTATTTTATAGTTATATATATATTTATATATTTATTCTATATTTAAAATAGATAGAATATTAGAATATCTAAACTTAAAATGTTCCACATAAAACATGTAGAATAACCATTATAAATAAGACTTAAAATACTAAATGATGGTTAGCTTTTCTGGAAGCAGACTTCAACCAAAAAAAAAACCAAAAAACTAAGTCTGTCTACAGATCAGTGTGAGAATAGGAGGACAGTTAAATTCCAAAGAGAAAAAAGTCAGTGAAATAACCAGCTACTGAAATGGTTTGGTAAAGGAAGGGCGGTGGGACTGTGAACACCAGAGTTCTTAGATGGAACTCCTAGAGTCTTTCCTATAGAAATACTGAAAGAAGATTAAAAACTGTTCATCTCCAGTAACAGGATCTATGTTTTTTTTTCTTAGTATTAGTTTATTTGTTTTTTAATCTAGAAACAGTTACAGAGAGAAACTTAGTGACTAGAAATTTTTTGGAAGCTTCATTCACAAGGTGGTCCCTACTTCTAGTGTCCTTTCAGGCAGGTCATTGCTTCCATCTTTGGCGGCAGTTTCTTTGGATACTTTTTCAGTCTTTCAGTCTCTACTAATTCTGTTCACTTGTCTTTGTTCTCTTGGAAACTCATTCAGTTGCATTCAGAAATTGTCTCTGTTTTTCCCCACTGCACATCATTGCAATTTCTCCAGGCTCCCAGCTCTGTGTATGGTTCTGCTTTCTTCAAATTAGGAAGCCAAGCCATGAACTGCACTCTCATTTAGCAGACTTGGATCCTGAGCAGACAAAAGTAATTCTCTTCCTTTGAAAGCCTCCAGATTTTTAGGGGAACATGATGTAATCATAAAGAGGAGTCAATGAAAAAGATATGAAAACTTATATGTCTGAGTGAGGTAGTTTAATCTGTCTTATTCAAACAGTTTTGTGTGTATAGGAATGAGGTTTCTGATTTAACAGGGAAGAAATGTGCTATATAAAAATGATCCTGCTGACTAGCCAATAGCTAAAATAATTAAAAGTTCCTCCTCTTGAGACACAAAACAGTTGTTGAAAATTGGTGGGTGGACAGTAACCAGAGAGCAGATTTAGCAGGCATTAATTTTAAGTTGAAAAATAGCTGTGCAACAAGGTATCTTCTACACATCTGATATAACTCCCAAAGGAACCAACTTTCCTAACTCATCTACTTTTCCTTAAAAGTTAAAAAATGTATTTTTCTCCTAATATAATTCCTTTCTACCTTTTCTTCTACTTTTTATTAATCCCCAAAAGTCATAAAAATATTTGTTTAAGCCATGAGTGATAAAACTAAATTGAATTGTCAAAGATTTCATAATATACAGTTAAGCATGTAATAACAGCAAACTGGCCCAATGATTTCTGAGCATTTATATCTATGATGTTACATCGTGCTATTACTTAGGAGTTAAATCTCAGCTGCAGAGAATTGTGAGGTTGCCCTACTTTTTTGCTTAAATATCAGAATCTCAGTTCTGAAGATCAAAAGCATCCTTTAAAGTTCTCTCCGGAAGGAAGTGATGTGTGTGTGTTTTATGTCTCAGGTATTTGGGTCTGTAAGTTTAAAATAATGGCTCTGTAATTTATTACTTGTAGCATGAGAATGAGAAGTGGAGCAGATGTTCCTTTTAGAGTGTTTTTGATAGGAAATATGATTGAGCATCTAACCTGAAGTCATTGGGGCATTTCACAGAGACACAGTCATAGCTACAAAACTGAGGATCATAGAATCACAAATGATTGGAAGGAACCTCTGGAGATCATTTAGTCTAACTCCCCTGCACAAGCAGGGTCATCTAGAGCACTTTACATAGGATTGCATCCAGAAGGTTTTGAAAATGTCCAGAGAAGGAGACTCCATGACTCTGTCATCCTCATATTAAAGATGTTTTTCCTCATATTCAGATAGTTTCCTGTGTTTCATTTTGTGTCCATTGCCTGTTTTCCTATCACTAGCCACCACTGAAAATAGTCTGGCTCCCATTCTCTTTACACTCTCTATTAAATTATTTGTATACATTGATAAGATACACTCTCAGTGTTCTCTTCTGGAGGCTAAACAGACCCAGCTCTTAGCCTCTCCTCATATGACAGATGCTCCAGTCACCTGATCATCTTTCTATCTCTATGTTGGATTCTCTCTATTAGTTCTATTTGTCTCTTGTATTGGCAGGCCCAGTACTGGACAGGGTGGTCCAGATGCACCCTCCCTAGGGCTGAGTATCAGAGGAGGACCATCTCCTTTGACTTGCTGACAACATTCCTTCTAGTGCACCCCAGGATACTACCCAGCCTTCTTAGCCACAAGGGTACATTGCTAGCTAAGTCCAACTTCTTGTCCAAAAGGACTCCCAGGTCCTTCTCTCTAATGCCACTCTCCAGAAGGTCAGTCCTCAGCCTGTATAGGTGCATGGAGTTATTCCTCCCACTGTGTGGGATCCTATACTTACTTACCTTTGTTGAACTTCATGAGCTTTCTCACCGTGCACTTTTCCAGCCTGTTCAGGTCCCTCTGAAGGGCATCGCAGCCCTCTGGTGTATTAGCAACTCTTCTCAGTTTTGTACTATCAGCAGACTTTCTGAGTGTGTGCTCTGCCCCTTCATCCAGATCATTGATGAAAAAGTTGAACAGTCCTGGATCTGGCATTGACCCCTGGGGGACATCACTACCTACAGGCCTTCAGCTGATCCTAATCCTTGGAGCACAGCCATTCAGGCATTTCTCAATCAACCTATCCTGCACTTCCTGACACTGCCAATGAGAAAGGTAGACAAGGTAGACACTGCTCTTCCCTCATCTATCTAATTAGTTGTCCGTTCATATAAGGCTAACAGAAAGGCTAAGTATGATTTCCTGTTGGTGAATCCATGTTGACTAATCGTAATAACCTTCTTGTACTCCACAGACTGACAGACAACATGCAGAATGAACTGCTCTGTCACTCTTATGAGGCCTGCAGTTTCTTGGGTCCTCCTTCTTGCCCTTTCTGAAGACTGATGTGATATTGGCTTTCTTCCAGTCCTCTCCCGTTCTCCACGATCTTTCAAAGATGATTGAGATGGCCTAGCAATAACAGCTCCAAGATTCCTCAGCACTTGTGGGTATATCTCATTGGGACCCACAGATTTGTGTTTGTTAAGTTTTCTTAAATGATCCCTAACCTGATCCTGCTCAATCAAGGGAAAGTCTTCTTCTCTCCACATCTGATTCTCCAGGATTTGGAATTCTAGGGCCTAGCCTTTTCAATAAAAACTGAAGCAAAGAACGCATTCATTATCTCTGCCTTTCTATGCTGTTTGTCATAAGTGCACTTGTACCATTCAGTTGTGGACCCACATTCTCCCTAGACTTCCTTTTATTGATGAATTTTTATCTCTTCATTTTTGATATAAATCCTAAAATCTTCCTCTCACACTTGAACCTTCTTTATATTTTAGATATCTTCATTACTTCTTTGTTTTTCTTGTCTTTTTCATTTTTCATCTCCCTTTCTGATACTGTTGTTTAGTCCATTTGATTTTAGACCATTGTGAATATCAAGAATCTTGTGACTCCTGTGCTTCATTTTCTTTTACCATCTTTTACTTATGATTTGTTATTCTAGCTTGTGGCCTTGTACCCTCACCTCTGCATCAGAGTCAATCCTCATGTCTGAACTATTTTCCAACACTTTCAGTGTCTCAGAATTGGAATGTTTTTCATTTTTCTTTTTGTGTTATTTTTCTTAAGGGTAAAGAGACTTATCTTAAGTTTGCATTCCTAAAGGCAATACAAATCTCCATTAATTCCTGTCATTCTTAGAAGCAGCTCGTGCAAGTCTTAAAGTGTATGGTATGCCTTCTTTTCTTGTTCTTCATAATCTCCCTTTCTGATCAAAATAACTAGATTTGAATTAATGGTACAAAAAGCTGTGGTGTTGCTTTTGGTGGTATGTATAAGAGAAGTAAAGGTCATATTATAAATATTTGAGGTTATCTCCATTTTCTGTCTTTGAGAGAGGTCTTTGTGTATATAAGAAAATAAAAATTATTATTTCTATTCATTTTGTTTGTCATGTATTTCCTTTTTTCCTCCCATTTTATCCATGCAATCACCTTGATGTTATTCTGTGTGTCTGTTTCTAATTTCAGGTTTTATCTATTTTCTGAGTCATTTCATACCCCAGAAAACAAACAAAATAAAGCTATTCTCTGAGGAAAGAGGGAATAGGAATCTGGGCTGATGATACAAGTTAGAAGGCATCAGTAGTACAGGGAAGGATCACAGCATCCTATCGGAGGGGTAATTTGAAGAGAAAGGTAAAGTGACCAGATGAAAGATGTTACTAAAGAATACAAGATCATGCACAGGACCTGTAAAGATCTGTAAAGAATACAAGATCGGGCACTGTTCTCCATCTTTATTTATTTATTTATTTGCCTAGCTATCAAATAAAGATTCAGGAAGAGCAAGATTGAAAATAAGTGAGTTATGTCTTAAGAAGATACTTTCAGATGTTAATCCTAGGCATGCAAATCAGTCCATAATCAATATTCTAGTTATGCCCATGCTGTCAGCATATTTACTTCTAGCAGTGATAGTGATTGATAATTGCTAATATTTTAATTTTCTTTTAATTCTGTAGTTACATTTAAAATGTGTGCAGTACATTTAGAGTTGTGTTATGTTTAAAAGGATAGAAAGTGTGCCCTGTTCGATACAGAAGGAATATGGAAAAAAACAATTTTGTTTGATAACAGTAGGAAAGAAAACATTGCAAGGAAGATGAAAGAGAGAGAAAGAAGATTATCAAGCAAATCTGAGCATCCTTTTTGTGCTCTCTGTTTTAGAACAAGAACATTTAAAAAAAATTTTCATCATTAGTCCAAAAGCCTGTTCACATAAGTATCTATGGGTGTGGATGGAGAAACATTTTCCAGAAAATAGTGTCGTGGTTGTAGTGGTATCCTATGGTCTTAAAGTCCATAAAACTTGTTATGATTTGTGTGTAGATGTGTATTGAAGAGAAAGAATGAATGCTTAGGGGATGATGATCACAAGAAGACGTAAAATGGCAAAACGTTTGTGTAAAGTTATACCAGGAAGATACAGACAAATATAAAAAGGATTATAATTTTTAAAAGTGGAAGGCAAGAAAATGCACTGCAAAGAAAAAAAAAGACTTTCAAATGACTTCCAAAAGTAGTTGTATTTGTCTCTGTACTGAGACAAATGAGATTTTATTATTAAAACCATAGGATTTTATTATTATTGTATTATATAATAATATATAATTTTTTAATAATGATTATGATTGAATTAATTAATTAATCAGATGCTGTCCTAAAGAATGTATTAACTTTCACAAGTACCATCTGTGTATACTGGTGTTGATCAAACCAAAATCAGGATTTTCTTAGTGCTCTTAATATTTATGCTTAGAAATAAAGGCATAGTTGTGGCTAATATCAATAACCAAGCTCTTTCAGTTGTGTGCAGATGATTTTGTAGAGCAAAGTTATAGTATCCTGGAAAGAAAACAGTATTCCATATACAACCAAAAGACAGCTGTAATTCTTCTGTTGAACAATTTAAGCTCTGCTGCAAATGTACAGTTCAAGGGTATAGAGCCTGAGCATGAATACGACACTTAATCACACTAATCATATTCTCAGGAGGACACTTCAATCTCTACATGACACTTCAATCTCTACATGAAGAAATGCAGTAAATGTTTCAGATAAATCTCATAATCCATGGATAGAACAGGAACTAGAAGCAAGGACTCTGCTCTTCCAGCTCAGGGCACTTATAGTAAGTGACAGTCATGTTCTTTGTTGCAACCAATTAGTATTACACTATAAGGAGTCTTCAACAAGAGCATCCTCTTCCCTCACAGTCACAGCCTAATTAACATTCCATTGGTGAAGACAGTTTCTGAGATATTTGTTTGCATGCTATCAAACTGAGGAAGACCTTAAATCCTTCTCTTTCTTGAAGAAGTATCTAGACAGTGGACTAGTAAAGTGGGAAGAACTGCATGCCTTTCCTATTGACTCCTTAGAGCTATTAAACTCCATGGGTTCTTGTAGAGTGTGAGCAGCAAAAACTTAATGCTTGGAGCATTTGCATGCTGCTTAACATAGGTTTTCTTAATCTCACCATAATTCAAGCAAGATATAGAATAAAGGACTTCCTGGTGCTTGCAGAACAGAAGATCCTTCCTGTGTTATTTTGAACCTCTATTTACAATCTGGCTTGCTTATAACACATTTCATCATGAAAAACCTAAAGGCTAAGTTGTCTTCTGACTTGAAGAAAACACAGTTGTTGATCCTAATAGAGTAACAATGACTTACCTTTATATTTAACAATACTATTGCTTTTGCAAAGTTATTGCTGGCATGTCAAAAAGTCAAAAAACCAGTGCAAGCAGGGGAGCAGATCCCAAGCAAATTGTTTTTGTGTGTGAGCCCAAAGTCCTGTATTTCTTCTTGGTAGAGACAGATACCTGGGGGTTTTCACATATTCATTTGAATTAAAGATGAAGTTACCTCTGAAGAACAGCAAACTTTCTTATGTAATGTTTATATATGAGTGATCATGCTATTTCTCAAGTTAATTCCTCTGCAGTCTCCCTCTAAATATTTATGTACAAATTATCTGTAGCCTTGGTATCTTTGAATTCTTGTTGTGGATACAGGACAAACCTTTACTACAGCCCATGAATGTTTTGACAAAATCAATAGCAGAGAAGAATAGCACCAGCTAAAAGAGCTATTACAATAGTCATATTGTTTCCAGAACTCACAACCAAAGACACTTTTGTTTAGAAAATATGTATAGATAGTCTATGAAAAATCTACATCAGTATCATATACATGTAGGTTTGGATATGAAATGCAGAGCACTTTAATCAATATCACAATGTTATGTGATGAAAAATGTCACAGGATTAAGCAGAATTTATGTAAGTTTTTATTTAATCATTAAAAATTTCTCCCCACAAATATGGAAACTAAAATTATTTAGACTTATGAAATAATCTATCAGTGTATGAAACTACACAGAAATTTGTTTGAAATTAAAATATCAATAATTTTACAATCATATGGTTCCCAAGCAAAATAAATTCAGAATATTTTTAAAGACTATCTTGCACTCAGTTATTCATCTTAAAATCCTAGGCACTTACAAAAGTGAAGATGGAGCTTCAAGTCACTCATTTGATTCTTAAGTCATCTGTATTCAATGAGCATAGGAATACACAAAAACCTACCTTGTTTATAGTGTAACTGTAAGATTAATTTAGTCTGCTAAAAATGTTGAAGAAAAAAAAATAATTATTCAAAAAGAAAGTTTTTCCCTTTTCAAATGTGAACATGAAGTCCAGAAATGTCTGAACATTTTCTGTAATTCACTGTCCTGCTTTCTTGCTTCCTTAGAAAAGCTAAATTGTTTTTTTCAACTGAAATAACTGGAACATCTATGAACGTGCTGTTCCTCTCTGCTCCTTTTCTTGATGAGCCAGGTTTGTTGCAAAAGAGCCAACGCCTTAAGAACTGATATAGTTTCCTTATAAGCCTTCCTCTGAATAGAAGGAAAGTGTCAGGCAGGGGAGATTTTCATGATCCTGTCCATGCAAACTCTGGAAACAGGAGGTAAGAAATATGCATATTAGTGTTCCTTCAAAGAAGGTGTGTGAGGAAGGGGCTGTATCTGTGTACTGTTAAAAGTATTTCATGATTGGCTTTCCTTTTTTTAAATTAGACTTCATTTTTTTAAAAATTAGTCTTTAAATAAGACTCCATAGCATGCTTTCTAGTATTTCAGTTATTGAAAGTCCAGCTGTGCTTATGGGTATGCAAATAGCAGGATTGTATAGCAACCTTCCAGTTACCTGGTACCTCTTTGCATTTATTGCCCTGAGCTAATGACTATAATCAAAGTATTATTTTATTACTTTGAAAATAGCACAGAATGTGACTTGGAAAGCAAATGAGGGGTACTCACAAGGCTTTTAATCCTCATCAAATGCAGGAGTCAGCTGTGTTCATCCAGTTTATTCTTAGGTTTGAAGGTCAGGATGCCTGATTCTATTCCTGGTTCTTTTAGGAAATATGTGGGTGGTACTTGGCAAGTATTCTGTTCCATTGTTGCTTTTTTCTTCCCTCTGAATTACTAAGTTATTGTTTTTCCATTATTATGAACTCCTTCTGAACTGATTTTGACTCCTTTTCTTATGCATTTTGGCCAAAACCTGAGTGCAAGTTCATCAGTATCCAGTGTTTCATGTTCCTGTGTTGTACAACAGAAGTGTTTTTTTATGTGTCTTAGACAAAGAAATCTGAAGCATTGTAATATACTGATGCAAAAATCATTGTAGAAGTCAGAAATCAGAAAAATACATTCGTATTATTGTATTTTTAGAATACTTCTTAGAGAACTGAAATCACATAATACAGTAGCATAGAAGGAATTGGTTATTCACTAAATCTTTGGGCAAAAAAAAAAGAGAAATGCTTTTGATTAAACCAGTAATTTACAAAAATTCAGGCCTGGGTACTGGAAAGCAGTTTTAATTCAAATGCTGTTATATCTGTTCTATACAGCATTCAAGCAACTTCCTAGAAAATCCTTTTTTTTTTCTGAATTCTCAATAGGAACAGCTGCAAGGCAACAAGATTATTTTCATTGCATTGATAGTGCCAGTAGAGAATGGGCTCTGAACTTTGCTTGTTTGCTGATTTCTTTTATCCTGCAGATTTTAAACAGAACTGAGAGTGTCCCTAGATAGCAGAGAGATGTGGGGTTCTTTCCCTAAGGTCAGCAAGAGTGTACCACATAGCTGACAGAGGATGGAATAAATCTCCCAACATCTGTGTTTGACACTGGTAAGCCAGGAACCACAGCTTGTCACAGATGCTTCCCTAAAAATGGTGTCATTGCCATGGCCTTGATTTTCACTGTCTAATAAATGCCTTTAATGCACTTCTGGTTGGTATCATAATATCCAATAGTTGGTATCATAAGGGTACACATAGTACTTAAAAAAAAATCAAATTCCAGCCTAAACTCAGCTTAAATGCACACATATTGTATCAAATAGATTGATTACGGCAAGATCAAAACCAGTTACTAGAAATTAGAAAGTACTCAATCCAATGCTAATCAATACAGGGCTCAAGCAGACTTCTGAACATCCCAAAAGACCATATATGACAAGACTTAGGTGAAAATAGCCTTAACAGAATATAAACACACATTACAACTGAAAAGGAAAGTAAAATCCCAGTATTAACACAACAATAATATACTGAGTTTTGGACTCCACTGCAATCTTTGATTTATCCAGGACAGTCTAATGCATTTCTAAAGCGGTGAATTCTTGTACCCCTCAAAATTACAAAACAGAATTTCGTGATCTTTACTGAATCACACTAGAACCTTAAAGATACTTCCAGAATCAACAAATATATTGAAATACTTGGAAGTTACACAGAATCATGAATAAAATCCTGAATCCTTGCGTTTTAGCATCCATAATTATGTCTCTGTACAGGCAATCAACTTTTAAAATTGCAGAAAACTCACAGAAATCTTCATTTCAAAGATCATACTAAGATAAAGCAGAATCCTACATTCTTAGCATCTGCAAAATTCTATACTCTTAGGATCTTTGTGATTCCAGATCACGGCTATAATCTACTCATTCAGACTTCTAATATTTTATGCCTCCAGTGACTTTGATTTAATTCATGTGGATCTAAACTAGAAAGTCCAGGATAGCCAATGGACCTTTATATGGATCTAGGTTACTTTTGACTGTGTGGTGCAATATCCAAGCTGGCAGCTCTTGAAATTTGAGGTTGCTCCAGATTAAGATCATAGAGTGTCCTGAAGGACAAGCAGCCATTATAGCTGTACATCATGCTTCTTAAAGGTAAGAATATGTCAGATAAAATAAGCACCAAAGCAATAAAATATATAACATACAGAATGAGGAAGGAGAGGAGTTGCCTTTATGGTACCCATATGAGCTTCTAAGCTGGGATACCTGAAGCCAATTGTATTATTTTGCATCTTTCTTCTATGTCTCCAGAGACAGCTAATGACCAGGATACTTGAACTAACAAATAATATCAAAGGCAAGGCTACACCAATGTTACAGAGAAGAATCAATAGAAAAAAAAAAACAAATTTTTTATTGTGTCTGTCTTTTCAGAAGAGTTTTTCACAGTTAAAGGAGTAGTGAGGTTGTCATGCACTCTGTAAATGTCATAGATTCACAGAAAGTTCAAGGTTGGAAGAGATTTCTAGAGATCATCTACTCCAACCTTCCCACTCCAGCAGGCACACCTAGAGCAGGTGGCACAGGGCAGCATCCAGGTGGGTTTTGAAGACCTCCAGAGAAGGAGACTCCACAACCTCCCTGGGCAGCCTGTTCCACTGCTCTGTCACCCTCACTGTGAAGAAGTTCCTCCTCACTTGGAGATGGAACTTCTCGTGTTTCAACTTATACCCATTTCCCCTTGTCCTATCATTGGTCACCAATGAGAAGAGCTTGGCCTCTTCCTCCCTACATTCTCCCTTCCTCTCTTCACATTAGATCCCCTCTCAGCCTTCTTGTCTCCAAGTTCAACAGGCCCAACTCACACAGTCTCTCCTCATACAAGAGATGTTCCAGTCCCTTATCATCTTTGTAGCGCTCTGCTGGACCCTCTCTAGAAGCTCCATGTCCCTCTTGTCCTGGAAAGCCCAGAACTGCCCCCAATACTCCAGGTGCAGCCTCATCAGAGCTCAGTAGGGGGGCAGGATCGCCTCCCTTGACCTGCTGTCAGAAGAAAGGAAGACAGATTGCAAAGGAAAAGAGAAATGATGTTATCAGTATTTAGGGCACAAGATCGGATTTTTTTTGCTTTATCCAAGTGAAGAAAGACTGTGTAGAAGTGGCAGTCTTGGTACAATAGAAGTCAGGTAGCAAATCAGATGCTGGAGTAGTTCAGGAACACAAAAACTGTCTTGTAGGTTACAAACGAATTGACAACATAGTAGAAAGATGGGAAGACCAAACCTACAAACAAATCCTGCATAATCCAGTACTGCAAAAAGAGTCTGGATAAACTCAGAAAGATCATAATCATGTCATAGGAGGATAATACTTTGCTCCTCACCCAGATAGTTGAACTGACAACCAAGATAGTTGCATTTCTGAGAAGCCCTGCCATGGAGTCAATTATGGCAATTATAATAAAAACAAGAGAAAATAAGAGAAAATAAGTTGGGCATTATAAGTCTCAAGAACATCTTGAATGCTATCAAAAGAGAACAACTGGCCCATTGATGGAGGTGGGAGACCTCTATTACTTATCGTATTTGAAGGTAATATATTTTTTGAGGCTTGAACAGCCACTATCATAGAGATTAATTTCTACCTTTTCTTCTGCCATCACTCAGGTTACATCATGTTATAATCTCTTTCGGACCTACTGTCTTGTAGGAATTATCTACCTCTCTTTTTGATTCCCTGAAGCTAAAGCCTCTCTACTCATTGTGGTGGCTATACTGTTAACTATTTTTCTGCTCTTCTTCCTTCTTCCATACATAAAGATGCACCTGGTGAACTGACAGTAGATTAGAGAGGAAGTGTTCTGCAATTTAAAAAAAAAAAGCTCCCATAGATATGGATATGTAACTCAAACTGTCCAAGAACAGATTTGCCTCTTGAGGTATCTCTCTTTGTCACCCTTGACAAGCAACTCCACTTTTGGGCTAATACAAATCTCTCCATCAGTCCTTCCATCCAAAGTGGAAAACACTATAGCTTTCAGGTTATCCTGCTTTCATCTTTCTGGAGTTTTCTAGCTCAAATGCAGTGCTACAGTGTTCTGATGTTTTCAAAACAAATTTTTGCCTTTGATGGTTACAATAGTAACCATCATAAACTTTATTACCATATGGCAGGCAGTCTCTTATTTGAATAGGCATTTTCTTCATGCTGCTTTAATCCACACTGGTCACTGGTACCATCATTTTTAAATGATAACTTTTTCAAGATGCCAGTCAAATTTACTTTGCTATATCATATTTTCATAATACCTGTCCATACACTGCATTTATTTATAAAGATGACATTTTAAGATTTGAAGATGATTTTTATAAAGATGACTTCATTTGTGCAGTTTATGTTATACATATTTTTGGAAGGGTACACACAACTTACAAGATCAAAGTTCAAATTGAATGTCACTTCAGGACAGTTAATAAGAGGATTTTTTAAAAATCTGCTTAGATTCACAGTCATCTTGGATGTAGAGGCAATGTTTTCAACTGACATCTACCAAACACATCAATGGCGTTCTTAATAATTACACATTTTTATTAATCATGCTTCTATCTTATTCTAGAAAGACTATCAGAATATAATTCACATTAGATATTTTTATGTATGACAGCTGGAAGGCATGTCCAACACTGTATACTTTTCAATGTGCTGATCAGCATTAGACTTTAAAGAGCTAATATTTTGTATACAGAAAACGAAGAAGTCAGAGATTCTTTCACAGAGAAAAAAAAGGCAAAGGTCTTCTCACCAACTTCTGTATGTAAGAGGGCAGAGCTGTCATCTGTGCCTCAGAGATAAGAAGGGAATTAGCTGATAAGGACTACTTGTGACGTCTTCCCCTCATACCACCTCCTCTTCCTACCTCAGTAGTTAGAGAAGGTATCTTTTTTTTTCGTCTTCACTTTCAGTAGCTGATCAAAATGTCTTCAAACTTTGTAAGCTGCATATTCAATACAGACATCAGGCAGCATATTGTCAACATGCAATCTCCTTTGAGCTAAACCTTTTTTCATAGCTTCAGTATAGACATTGCACTGTCCTGTGGCGTCTAAACTGAGGAAGTTTTCCATATCTAATTTATTTTGTGGAAAATGCAAGGTTTGTTTACATGATTTAGTGCTACCAGATGCAAATGTGCTCTGTCTTTACTCCAAATTAAATAAATGCAAGTAGGCTCTGCTTGAAAATGCACAGAGCTATAGTGTAAAAATTACTGAGCTTCAACTAATGAATAACCTAGTCAAACAGATTTTTATGAAGTGTGGGACATGCATTTTTTGGATAAAATATGGATCATATCTGGATGTCTCATAGGACAGGTGTAAAGATCATATCTATGTGCGATGAATATGTAGATATTATGTTAAAGAGAGACTGGAATTTTGGAATAAATAACAGATTGATTGTTTGGTTTGTCTCTATAACAGTGCCTCTTTCCTTCTGAATTATTCAACAAACCAATTTGCAGTAGAATACTATTCATGAGCATGCTCTCCAATCAGAAACTAAGCGTGTAAACTGGAGTGTAGCTCCAATATTCAGTATTATGGCCTGTGATGGCTTAAAAGACACACCACGGACCCCATCATTTATACCAGTCCTTGCAAAACAACATTCTCTCTACCAATTTTGAATAGTATACTTCATTGAGAAAGTAGCATCACTTGCTGAAATATTCTATGCACACTTACAATAAAGCTGTGATCCAAGTATTTTTCAAGAACTATCCTACTTTACAAGGATGTAAAGTTTACAAGGTCTGAAAAAAACAGACCCATCTAAAAATATCTACATGCAAAGTATTTCTAGGTACTATATGGGGTAGGATCCATATTGTGTGGAAATAACAATTTTTTATTCTAATGATTAAATACAAAACATATTATTAATAGTTAACACTATATAATAATATAGCATTATATGATGTTACCTTATAAATATTCTTATAATAGTATTATTATACTAATTAAATTAATATGAATAATTAACAATTAATTTAATAATTTAGCATTCTTTTGTCAATTAAGTGATAAAGTAACATTCAACCATGAGGAGGTGGAGAATCTGTTTAAAAGATACTGGTTTATGAAACTGTATTAACTCCAGTGACATCCCACTGGTGTATTGTCCAAAAGCTTCTTGGTATTCTTAAGTTTCGTTTCAAAAAAAAAGAATTTCTAAGGGTGATTTTGGCAACTGTTGAACAGTTATTGAACAGAACACCTTTTGACTGTGTTAGCTCTTTTCCTTTAACTTGAATAATCATCTTACTTTTGTTAAAGAACAAAGTGGACAAATCTCAAGAAAAATATGTGAATTTTTCTTTAAAAGGCACTTATAAACTACTACAGAAACTTACAATTTGGGATATTTGCTGCAGATCAGAACTGGCCCTAATTGCTTAGCCGAGATTTAATTACTCTTAGTTTAAATTACATTGTGTAATTGTGCTATTGAAAGAAAACATGCAAAATAGGAAATAATAGTAAATTCACAAAGGGAAAGGTGGAAGAAATACATAAAACAAATGTTTCTTAACCCATGTAACATAAAATTATTAAAGATATGTTAAAACAAGGATCATGGGGCAGAACTCTGTTGCATAATCCCAGTTCCTCATTTAAGATTTTAGTTTGCATGAATATCTGAGACTGGACCAACTATAAATTACTTTAAGCCACAATGAGCAAAGCATTTCTGCATCTGTTGGGCAGTTTAGATCACAGCAAGGCTCTTACCAGTGAAAAAAGAGTTTTATTTTGTTACATACACTAAGTCAGATTTCACTCATTTACTCAAGGAGTATTTGCAAAATAAGCTGAAGGGAGTTGGGCTATTGCAAGGAAAGTGTTGGGTCAGCAAGAAGCTTTTTCACACTAGGGTTGTTTAGTAAATGCAGAAGTATAAAGCTACCAGTAACCTAAGAGGTAAAAAGAACTGGGAATAAGTAACTGGTTTTAGCCATAAAAGAAGTCTTTTATTGCTTTATAGTCAAATGTTAAAAAAGCATTCCTGGGATAAGGAAGAAACATAAACATTAAAAAAAATTTTTAAAAATAAACATTTTAAAAAACATAAAAATTTGGTCTGTTTCATAAAACAGACCAAAAATTAGGGAAGTAAAGAGCAACTGAACAGCTATCTATTTATCTTCAAACTTGTGAACAAAGACACCATGTCGTTCTGAGAACCTAGCCAGGTGGAGAGGCAAGCTCACTCCAGACTAGTTCCCGAAACCTCTCAGCAGCCGTGGAAGCAAAACTCCACCACTCAACAGTGGTGGAAGCAAAACCTTCACCACTCAATTTTCCAAGGTCCCTGGGAAATAACCCTTCTTCTTAGTCATTAATGTAGGGCAATTTCCCTTGTATATCTTTCCTAAATTTATCCTTAAGTCATCCTTAAGGAAGACATGACATATAGCCTGCAAACAGTGGAAATAAGATTCACTAACCTTTTTTGTTTGTTTGTTTTATTTTTTTCTAGGTTTCTCAGGGTCAAAAAAAATGCAGAAGTGGTTTTGTTTCCTTCTCAAATGTGTTTTGGGGTGCAGTGCAGAGAGCAAAATGAAAGTACATTGGCCTTTCTCCTAGGGGAGGAGAAAAATTAAGATCCAAACCTCACATTATCTTGCAATTGACAGAGGCCTCCAGGCCCCACAGGAGCAGCAGGTTGAAACAGGCTACTAGCAACAGGAATATCAGAGCAAAACAGGCTCATTGGGTGGGGAGGGCACTTGGACTGTTAGAGCGAAAAGAAGAAGGAAATATTTGAGAAGAAAGGCTGGAGGAGTTAGAGAATCACATACTCATGTTCAATTTTTTTTTTCTGATAGCTTCAGGAAACAGAAAGACACAGGAGTCCCAAGGAAACACAGAAGAGGCATAAAGCCAATTTTATAAAAGTGAGAGGTGTTGGAGGGAGAAAGTGGGTGGAGAGTTGCAGAAATGTGTCCATTTCTTTCCCTCCCTCCTGTTTAAGGGCGTTCTTCACTTAACCTTTTCTCTCCTTTCTTCTCCCACAGGATCAGCCAAGCTGAAAAAGAGAGATTGTCTTTGATCTCAGCAGCATATCTTGGGCGCAGAAGACATGATAAACAAGTAAGCAGAGGTGAGAGCTGCAGTAACCACGGAGGCAAAGTCTGCTCAGTGAAAAGAATGACGATTCTTCCAGAGGTAGGAATGGCTTTGTCTCTGGGGCTGATGAGTCATCTTTGTTGCACCCACTCCTGCTCTCACATCTATGCTACATATGGCCCCAGGGAATTGGAGAAATCTCTTTTCGGAGAGTTGATATTCAGAAAAGTCTTGTCCAGATCTCAGAATTAATGATATTGGGTGTGGTATAAGAATCTGGGGACTTCTTGTCTCTGTATTAATCATCTTAAGGGCCATCCAGATGTTTTAACTTCTTGTAAAAACTAATATTAAGCATCCGATTATTTTTGTCTTTTACTCTATCGTCATCTATCAACAAACAAATCCATTTCAGAAACTCTTTATGCAGAAATATATGCAACATTTTTCCCCCACAAATAATTTTGAGTGAGCATGGTATATTTTTCTGAATGGGCAAATGGTGTGGCTAATTGCACGTCATTTTTAGTCTCATAAATAGAGTCAATAAGTGTTAACTGCATGTTTATAGGCAACACACATTGATTTGTTATCTCAGGGTTGCTAAAATGCAGAAGTTATTAAAGTGCAATAGAACTAATACTATTTGCTATGAAACTAATTAAACTTAAAAATTATATGGTATGCTGTGCAAAGATGCAAAAACTGGTTTTATAGCAAAGGATCATTCACTTCATATTTACCTCAACTGCATTTCACTGTCTCAAGAATTTGCATGTTTTATTTATATATCTATTTTCATATTCCTGTGAGAGGGATCATCAGTCAAAATTTTAAATGTTTTTGGCTCTTGCTATTTTTCTAACTTTTGGTATTTTAGATCATAATTCAGAAAATGTTCTGTTTAGTTTCCCATGTTACCAGGCATATTATTTTTGACATAGGCTTAAAAATTACTTCTCAAAGGGAATTTAATATACTTAATTTTATATATTTAAATGATTTGTTTACAGAAGCTAGGTTTAAGAAAAATGATTAAGTTCTTTGCAAATTAGTCTGAAAATACATCATCCACATGGCTAATAGGATGTACATTACTTGAGCAACAGTCAGAAGTAAGTTATTTGTGAATAATGTACTCTCTGAAAAATTATACCCTTAAATTACCCAGAAAATACTTATGAATAACATGTCCAAATCTCCCTACTCTTGATATCTTGATATTTCATTTACTTCTCCTCCAACTTAGATGCTTAGGGCTTTCTGGTGTAACAGTACAGAATACCAATGAAATGTAAGATGAGAGAGAGTTGAGACAAAGACTTCTTAAACCTCTGCAGATTTAAGGACTGGCTCAGAAACAACAAGAGCTGTTGACTGAAAGTCAAATTCTTTGCCGGATTTATCTGCAATCAAACAGTTCTTGCTTTAATCAGTATGGATTCTATCCAGATTCTGCTAACCTAAGTCATGCTCTCATTTGAATTGGATGTTTCATGGAGTTGACTATTGCAACATAAGTTCGGTTGTTCATTTTACAATCAAGAGGACAATCAGAAATCAGCTTTCATTGATTTTACAGGCATCTCACAAACTTAGGTACAGTTTTTTAGATTTTGCACACACCTAAAAGCATGAAAGAACTGAAACTATAATGGAAATAACATCAGTCTTCAGCTTTGTGCAAATACTTCTTGCTTACTCATAAACAGAGCCCGTATAGAGGAATTTTGTCAGAGATTATAGGCTCTTTATGCTCTTCCATAGCCTCCTTCAAACCATTTGTTTGTCTTTTTATGTTGAGCATGTTGGACAACAGAATCAAGCTATGAACCTTGCCATGAAAACTGCTTCTGTTGCCTGCAAGCTGTGCAGCATGTCTGCCTCTTGAATTTATATAGTCCATCTACAGTCCATCTAGTTAAATCCATGCCACCTTAACCAAGATCCATGGATTTTGGAAAGGCTCTGTATTTTGTTGTCTCTGTTCTGAAAACCAATTAGTTCTTTTGAGGCATAAAAACAGGATTCATAGCAGACTAGAAATCTAACAGGGATGAGACCAGAGAAGTTGTAAATACTTCATAATTGGGATAAGCCAGATTTTCACTTTGAAAAAAGCAAGTGTATTGTGACAGAGGAGTCAAGAGCATAGTAAAAGATACAGGTACATCAAAGGATACATCAAAGGATGTTGTTTCTCCTCCTTTTCAGCTAGGAAACTTTTCTTTCCCTCTTTTCCCTGCCTTACTTGCCACTTGGAGAGTAAAAGCTAAGATGTGTTACTGCAAGGGCATATGAAAGAAATGCAAATTTCCTCCTTTACGTTCTGCATTGTATATTTATTGTGTGTACAGTGCCAGTAAATCTATGTTTTCATTTAGCAACTTTTAACACCAGAGTTTACTTGTGCATACTTACTTTCCACATAGTTATTCTGTATACTGCTTTATGTAGCCCAAAAAGGGATTCTAAAGGGACAAAGGTAACCACCTTGAGGCATCAAGGTACAAAGGTAACCAATCACCTTGAGGCATCCAACCCTTGTTAAAAGTTTGCAGGACTCAAGTATATTGCCATTTGCTTTTAAGATACCTCTCAAGTGTATGTTTGAAGGATATCACATACTGAGCTGTGCTTTACTGTTCTAATTTCTGTTTTGTTGAAGTTTTTATGTAGGAAGCTCCAGCACCATGTCTGAGCATCTTCCGATAGTACATTAGGGAAGATGATTAAGAGCAGACATTCATTTTTCTGACCTTTCCTCATGGGAAGGGAGGTAATAAGTGAGATGCTTCTCTTCTTCTAGGGTGTGACTTCTTTACTTATTGTTATTTTTTAACAGGTTATGTATTTTGATTTCTGTTAAAGAAGATAAATTCTGAACCTGATGACAAATGAAGGTTTAGATAATCTTTAACTGCTTTGTTTAGGAAACAGTAAGAACAGGCACAGAAAGATAAGCTGGGAGCTGAGAGTCTATGACAAGGCAGGCAAGGAAAAATATCCATGTCTATATAGGGTGTTACCCTACAATGCTGGGATTAGGGGAGTAAAGCAGGTTGGTGATGGTAGCCAGGCTCAGCTAAGAGCCTAGATCACCAGGAAAATCTACAGCGAGGAGGCAGATCCAAGACTGAAAGTCAAGTGTACAGCTTAAGATCTGGATCCAAATCAATGGAGTATAGCCAGGCATAGTTTTAATGTAGCTGCAATAAATCTCAGATGGAGATCAAGCATGAGAGCGGCAAAAAGCAGCTCCTAAGTGAAGGAGAATGGGCCTCCAATAAGGATTCTTCAAGCTTTTTTTTTTTTTTTTTTCCCTCAAAGAGTTCCAAGGACAGCCAAGGTTCCTCAGAAAACCTTATTTCAGAGCGCTGGCTTTAAGCACTGAAAGCTAAACTCCTAGGCGAGAGGGAGTGCATGGCCAGGTCCTGACCTTGTGGAAGTCCATGTGAGAGCCTCAAACCAGCATATTTATCAGCTCACTGTGCCACGTTATCCCTTCCTTGCTGTACTGTTTCTTCTGTGTCTCTCTTCCTTGAGGCTTTTCTATTATCTTCATTTTTTTTTCTCCTGCGTCTTTTTATTCACTGTGTATCCAGTTATTTCGCTTTTGTTACACCATCAGATTCCATTCCTATGTCTGTTTTCTTGTGCTGTTTCTCTTCAAGTATGTTCCCATCAAATTAGGTAGAAGCAGTGAACACACAGAATAAATTCCATCTTACCGAACTCTTAATTAAACTTTCAGGAGAGTAGCCTAGCACAGTCATAATTTCCTTTGTAGTCAATGGAGAAAAAGATTCATGCTTCTGAATGATGCTTTAGCTTATCCTAAAACAGATGTCTGAAATAGAAGTACTCTTCTACTGACTAAAAAGGCAGACCTAGATTACTAAATACAAATAAATTGAAGGGAGATAAAACCTGTCTGTAAATAAGGATATCGTCTGTGACTTGCAGCTTACTGTCGTTTTGAGATTGTATACATCTTTTCTCCCAGGTGAACCAGACTCAAAGGTTTAGGATATAGAAGTTACATCTTGCAGAAGGATCTCAAAGGAAATCTCAGCCTAGCAAACTCTAACAGAGCAACCATTTCTGCATGAGACACAAAAAGGCTTTGATATCTCCAGCGAGCATATGTAAGGTAGTCCCAGAGTAGAATTATGTGGAAACTGACCCTCACATAGGAAGTTTCATGGTTTCCAGATGCATTAATTTTTCATGTTGTGTAAAAGATATATCTGGAAAAAGTAAGCAAAGTAAGGAAGTCAGGAAACTTCTGGGAAAAGAATCTCCTCAGAGGTTTGGAACATTACAGTGCTCTAGCACTAGTCTCATCAGTTATTTCCCCTTAAAAAAGGTGAAAGATAGAGTATATGACTAGTACTAGCTTTAATAGCAGTTTTTATATTCTGCGTGTCTTATTTTCTATTTCAGACCTGTAACCCGGAGCCAAGAGCAGAAGCAAAGGAGCGATGTCTTTGGGGAAAAAGCCTACTTCTATGTGTGCTCGTTCTCAGTATTGTCCTAGGACTTACATTGCTTATCACCCACATAACAATGAGCTGCAGTCTAGGTATAATACATGGTATCCTTTTGCCTGCCCCCTCATCTCCCCATTTATAAGACTCCTTGCTATTCTATCTCCCTCCAGGGCTTATTGGGCTTAGCATCTGTGTGAGAATCAGACTTTCAGAATGTAAATGTAAAAAAATTTGATTTTAAACAAGGATTTTTTTTCTCCTTCCTGGGAGAAGATCCGTCTTTTCTCAAGCTTGTACTTGAAGATCCTTCCCACCTCCAGTTCTCCTCCTCTGTCTGCCTTTTATTATGCCTGTACACACCTTCAAAGCAGCATTATACTGCCTGTATATCCATATATATATATATATATATAGATATTTGATTCTCATTCTCCTGACCTACAATTGTATACAATTGTAGCATCTTGCTTTGTCTATAGTTGCCTCCAGGAAACTGGGGCAACTTCTCCCCTTTTCCATTCCTAATTTCGTAAGTCTAGTCCTAGTTTTCTAGCACCAACCAGTATAGTCATGTTGTGGAGAGAAAAGTCAGTCTCCTGGTCACTGGGGGAACTGTGAAGAAAGACTAGAAACATTCAGTTTCAATCAAATTCACTAAACACGTGTTTACAGAATGGTTTATGTACATGTTTTAAACTTATCGGCCTTGTCTGTGCTATGTCCTTCTCTTGGCTCATGTGTTGACAACATTGGTAGTTTCTTATTTATATTAGGCTAAACCAGTGTGTGTTGAATCAGATGGCATGAATTCAGAAAGCAAAGTAAACTGCCTAGATAGATAATACCAATACAGGAAACTAGCTCTGGCCTGACAATCTGTCTTTTATTTTCAGAATCTCCCTTACAATGTGCAAAAGCAGTCCTCCAATAAAGCCAAAGATAGCACACGATTTATTCCATATTCAGCAAAAACTTTCAGGGAATTCAACACACCACATGCAAGGAAGTTTGGACCAAAATAAATCTTTTCATAGAAGTGTCCCACAGAGACCTCTTTCTAATTTTTTTGTTTGGAGTTGTTCTCACTCACCATTGTTACTGCTTAGTTTTCTCCTGTGTTCTTCCTGAGCAGGATCCTGTGATGCTGAGGTGGGTGCACTGTTGGCCAGAATCTTGAATTCTAGGAATGAGACAGTAGACCCCTGTAAGGATTTCTACAAATATGCCTGTGGCAGCTGGGGAGACAAACGGTCGAGCAGAACCACAGAAGAATCACTAAATGTCTTTGATGCGTTGTTGGAAGAAAACCAGCTGATCCTGAAAAAACTTTTAGGTAGGGACAGGATAATAATTGCTATATTACTCTAGCATTTTCCACAATTAGAGCTGTGAATTATGATATCTAAGAGCACAGTCCTTCCCAACAGAGACTCATTCCAGTCTTTTTATTCTTCTACCATTACAGGTACAGATATATTCCTGTATTCCATGTCATATTATAATCACCACGTTTCAAACATTTCAGTTCCCTTTGCCAGGTGTTATGGAAATCACACTCCAAATTCTGAGAGAAAACCAAGCCATTCTGTTGCTTGTGAAAGTAGTCCCTTTGGCTGTCTTTCAGTCTGTCCTCACTCCGTGCTGGACTGATGTCAAGATATAAACTACATTCCTTTTATACTTGATTTTCAATGTGAAGAGACCCATTTAGGTGGCCTCAGGAAGAGCCACGGCTCTGAAGAGTTTCTTACTTTGTATGCCTGGGTGAACAGGATGCTTCATGCAATTTGACATGCCTTAACAGTAGTTCAGGCACAGATTTATTTTGTAGCGCAAGATGGATTTCTAGAGATGTAGATGGAAAATGGAAAGTTTTCTCCTTTTTCACAGTTAGAGTTCCTTTAGCTTGAATGGTCAGATATTAACCACCTGTGGTCAGATAAGCCTCCTGTTCTGAAGTCTTAACAGTAGGGACTAGGGTGGATATATTTGTTAAATTGTTTTGAATCATAGTGCAATGTAATATTTTATTATTTTTTTATTTTTTTTTACCTATACTTTCTTTTTTTTCTCAGAGACCCCAAAATTTGGGGTAAGAGGCTCGGCTAGAAAGAAAGCAATCTTGTTCTATCAATCCTGTATGGATACTCAACGGATAGAATCCCAAGGAATTGAGCCATTGAAGAGTCTCCTAAATCAGGTGAATGTTTAAGTTATTTTCTCTCTCTACAGAAGTTAATTCCTGTAAGGAAAAGAAAAAAGTGAAGTATTGACTAGATAGTCTTCTATTTTTTTATGTGTGTTTTGCTAGCATATGATCCTTAAATAAGCTGAAGGTTCACAGCTCAACTTCTAAGTAATGTATTCTTTTTCTTTAAATGTTGTCTCCCAAATCTGAAATTCTGGCACCATGTCCCTGAATTTATCCTAATGACCTTAAGTAGTACTTCAGAATCATACAACTAAGACTACAGAAAGCAGCACTTTAGTTGGATCTAGTATCCAACTTTAAATTAGCATGCAACTTCCAGGTCAGGGAACACCATGCAAAATGGTGAGATTTTGTGTTCAAGTTTTGATAACCATCCACTACTTCAGGCTTTGGGAAGGTTTGCTTGAAGAAGAAAATGCTGTTCTTTCCAGGCTGAGTACAAGGAGGTATGTCCCTCTCCCTGTAAACATGGATCGTTTCAGTAGAAGGATGACAAACTGCAAACCCACATCTGAATCTACTGTTAGGGAGGTGGGACTCTTCATCTTTGATCTCTGGTTGCCGTTCTCAAAGATGTTATAAAAAGTTTTTGAGACTCTTTCCCTCCCTGTGTCATTCTGTATTTTGTGACTTTGCTTAAGTGAAAGCAACATCATTTTAAAACCATCAATTCAACAGACTTCATGTCTTCGTGCATGTCACTTTTTGCTCTTTGCCTTATTTTTTCACAAATGTCTCATTTTTTCATAATGACAGAGCTCACAGGAGTAAATAAGGATCAAACAAATATGTTTCTCCTTCTCTTATACCTCGTCTTCCTCTCTAGGTTGGTGTCTGGAATATCACAGGCATTGAGGAAGCAACAGATTTTAACAAAACTCTTCAGACTCTGATGGGCAGATACAACACCTTTCCCTTTTTCAGTGTCCACGTGGGACCTAGCCCTTCTGATCCAAATGTCAATATAATTCAGGTGAGTGGACTTAGGAAATAGGGCCATCAAGAAGCAAAAGTTTGTAAATTTTTCCCATAGATTCTCTTGAAATCCCATAGATGTCTTCTTGAAAAAGGAGGAGAGGATGAAAAATAAATTACTTCCTTTCTCTCATCTCTTCTGCTGGCCACTGCTTGTATTTTGTTGTGGAAGGAACGGGTGTGAGTAGTGCAGTAAATATGCAGTAGTGTTATTGCTGCTATGAGTACATATATAGTCATATTTAACAATGTGACTTACATTTGAACACCGATTGCAACAGATATAAGCAGTTTATAACAGCTGACATTTCAAATTCTGTGACACAGAAATAAACAAAGCTTGCAGAATGCATTATTTTCATGTTTCCAGTGATTCTTGAAAGTCGGATGATTTTCCTCCACTCCTTTTGCAGATTGACCATCCTGAGTTTGAGATGCCACCTGAGAGTAAATTCAAAGAGAAAAAAAATTATCTTGAGGTAACATATCAGAGGCTGAAGCAAGGTAAAAATAGCTGTTTGGTGTAGGGATGTCCTTGAATTGCCTCCTGGTTCAGAGTGGCCTGTTTCCATAGGGTACGGACACAGGGATATGAACTTCTGTAAATGTCTCTAGAAGGAATTTGTAACAAAATCGTTTACTTCACTAAAAATGTATTTTGTAAAAGGCAACTTCTTTTTAGCTGACAAGCTTTAATTTTCCATAAAGAGCTTGCTGTACATTTAACATATGTTTTGTAAGTAGCGAGTTGGGGACTGGAAGCTAGCATTTTAAAGCTAATTGCAGAAGTTGCAACTCTGAGCTTTTTGACCTTGGGAGTCATTGTAGCAAGGATTATTTCATTACAACACTCTCATTTTTCTGAAATGCATAAAAACTGAGTTGATTTCATTTCCTGAGTTTGACAAGTCCTTAAATGATGAGCCTGTTCACCCAGCACATTTCCTTGATAGCTCATGAAAACAGAAGCAAGAATCTGCCATTTCATCTCTATCCAAAATACTGACTTTTTGTATCACTGTCCACTACATTTCTCTATTTTAGGCCCTCTTACCCTAAAATGGTGCTGGAATTTAAAATGATAGTAAGGTGGGACAAAAGTAAGGTTATCGTTTGTTGGGAATGTAGTGTTGTTCATTGAGAAATCAGCTGGGTTCATGGGATGGATAGAGTGACTTAATTTCAGCCATGTTTTTCCCCGTGCTTTGTATTGCAGGTTCTCCGTGTGTATCTCTCATATTTGGAAAAACTAGGGCACCTACTTGGAGAACCACAGGATGTTCCCCCTGGCTTCTTTTCCCTTACCTTGTCCTTCATCTCTAACCTCCAGCAAGTTATCACACCACTGCAGGAAAGACAGCAGAGAGGGATGCTGTTCCATCGTACTACCATCAGGGAGCTGCAGGTATTCCTAGCTGGAAGATCCAGATCAAAAGAGCTAAATGATACTTTGTTTAGATGGCATTGCCTTGCAGCTTATCTGTGGAATCTGTTGAAGTCCCAGTAACTCATTAACTTACTGTCTCTTGTTGGTAGCATGTTGGGCTTTTCAGTCTTCCAACCCTACCATGCTAATCTGATAACAATATGTCTTTTCTCTTTTTCTATTATAACCAATTCCCATCCAATAGCCACAGCTCAACTGACTGAAAATATGCCTTACTAGTATTAGAGAATGTATCCCATTTTCCCTATTAATTCTTACCACTTAATCTGGGTGTAAAGTTTAACATGTAAGCTTTACTTCACTTTTAGGAAAAGGCACCTGCGATCGACTGGCTGCTGTGTCTGCAGGCAGCCTTCCATCCTGTGCCAATGAATCTCTCTCAGCCAATTGTGGTGCATGACATGGATTACTTGCAAGGCATGTCACGGCTTATTGAGCAGTGGAAGAAGCAAAGGTAGGAGTTAATATCTATGATAGTAAATGTTCAAGCCCCAAAAACTGCTAACTTCAGGTACTATGTTATAGAGGTCTGTGGAGGATGATCCTGAAATCACTGTGTAATCCTGAAATCACAAGCATAATGAATTCAAAGCACATGTGACTCTATATCCTCAAGTTATCCAACTGTGCGGCTTAATGCCTACTCCCAATAGGCTTGCACATGAAGATGCCGTATATATACATAGAACATAGAACAGATAAACAGAGAAAAAAATGCTTATCTCTTTATCTGGATAGATGTATAAATACAATACAGATCACTCTAGTAGCTGATCTCTGGCACTCAAGCTGACCAGTTGCTGGTGCTGGGCCTCCTGATCTTCTCAGAGCAGGCACTTGGATTTAAAATCTTCCAAGTTTCATGACCTGACTCCAGCTGAGGGTACTCAGGCTTCTAATCCTTCTCACTGGCTGTTCCAACTTGAAGTACACAGATCTATTAAGAACAAAAAGGACAACCATACAGAAAACAGGAATGGAATTCAGTGAGTAGATAGGATAGACTGCAGTGATCATGTGCAGGGCTTAGTCCAAATGTACTGCAAAGCCACCTGTTTACTCAGCCTCTTACCCATTTTTCCATGTTTTCTCATGCTTGTTCCTCCCAGTTCACTGTCGTTCTTGAATTGTGGGTTTCTTTCTCATTATTTTGGCCCCAGGTTATTAATGATACTAGTATTTAAATAAAATGGGCTTATATGGGCCTTTAATATTGGTCTTTTTAAGTGCCCTTTTCCTACAGAATCCTTCACATCTATATGATGGTTTGTCTGATTGGGAACCTCTCCCCAGCCCTTGACAGTCGGTTCCAAGATGCACGTCTGGAGCTATCTAAGATTCTTCATGAAAAAATAGGATCCAGAATGGTGAGCTATCCTTCCACCAATTTCCTCAGCCTCCGCAGCAGTGCTAGGACACTTTCTGGATGTTATTTTCATGTGTCTTCTTGATGGAGTGAGATTTGAGGAGGAAAATCACTCCTGCCATGCCAGTAAATTCTTTCTGTTTCTAAAGGTGATAATAATATGGAATTCGATGTGACACCCAAAAATAGAGAACTGGTGACTATCATGAGGCAAGAAACAACATCTTCCTTGTTTGTATTTGTCTCAGTTACTAGATAAGTCCTAATCATTTATGAAAGTAAGCAGTGTAAACTAGTACTTCCTTTTACTTTAATAAAGTATTCTGGGATGCATAAGATTACCAACTACAGTAATTACTTGGTATTTATGGCTCTCATTTCTACATAATAGCATATATTCAACTGTTTATCTTTTTACATACCTTTCTATTGTTTTCATCTTCCTGTATTCTTCCTTATTTTCATGTAGTCCTATTTCTTTCTCTATTGTTATAGATCCCAGAAGATCGCTGGAGGATGTGCTTGAGTGAAACCAGCTTTTTTTTTGAACCAGTCCTAGGGCAGATGATTGTTCATGAAATTTTCCCCCAGCAGAACAAGAAACTTGTAGGTATTCATCCTCTTCTCCCCTAAGCACAGATCAACTTCCTCTCTTTCTTTTTTGCCATGTCAACTTCAAACCAAGGAAGCAAGGTCATATGCAGGTTGTATACCTGTTAAGATGTTTTTTTGCATATGTTCTTGTCCCTTTTTGAAGAGGAGAGCTGCACCTTTTTTTTTTCTTTTGGGGCTAAGGCTTCATTTTTTAAAGGAAAACTACTGTAGTCATTGAGGTTTATGTGGAGTTCACAGTAACACAAAACAACAATCCCAGGAAAAGATAGCAGGAAACTCAAAACTTTGTGTGTTTGAAGCACAAAATTGAATCAACAAAGTATAATTTTATGAGGGAGAGTCTCACATTGCTATAAATATGGAAACGGAGACCCCAATGTGTAATAATTGTGGATCCTAAGTTTTCATAAGTGTTGAGGACTTTTGGTTTGGTGGCATTCCAATAAGATTTAAAAACAGAGCAGTTATGCTTCTCTCTTACAGTGAGAGGTGAGAGGAAAAGGTCTATGAGAGAGAATGCTGAGCCCAGCAAAGGACCACAGTACACCTAAGAAACCTAAGACTAAATAGATGTAAAAACTGTTTTCCTGTCTCGCTGAGAACGAGGAATTGAGAAAAAATCTCACTGAAAAAATCTCCTTGAGGAAAAATTCTCACTGAGAAGGAGGTATTTCTCACTGAGACAGAGGAATATCCCATTTGTTTTATGGTTGAATTGTTAGAACATGAGAAAATTAAGCAAAGTCTAAAGTGTTTTGTGTGCAAACTTGACAGTGCTTTCTTTTTTCCATGGCAGGCTGAGCAGATGTTCTCTGAGATCAGAGATGCCCTCTACAGTCGACTGTATCAGGTGGAGTGGATGGATGAGAAGACTCGTAAAGAGGCTGAACTTCTGGTACGTGCAGAAGGTCTAAATTACTGAGGCCTTCCTTTCCATGAAGCCTTTAGAGGAGAAATGGAAGGGACTTATATGAGAGACACTCCTAGACACTTCTACAAACACATGCTATTAAACAGATCTAAATGCGTTTGTTTGTGATTTTGTAAGTGCGGTCATACACATGCGATCATTCCCTGATACATAGATGCAGAAAGGCTCAGTATTTGCCCATAGATTCCTTTAGTTAATTGTACTGAGATACACTGCACCTGCAGATTTGCACATGAGGAGAGTCATGAAGCTAGGAGAGTCAATGTCAGAAAACATTGTTGAAAAAAAAAGAGTAGAGCTCCATTAGGCCTCACACCATTGAGTTCAGAAAGCAGAGCAGCAAGTGGAGGTTTATTGCTTGAAACAGTGTAGTTGTCCTTTAAAAGGATTGATTTGTAGATCATGTTTATATTACTCAAAATGCATCTTAAAAAGAGCTTCCAGAATGTAAAGCCTTCTGTTGGTCATGTTTATTTTTTTAATATGTTTTCAGATTTCCAGACTGCAAGTGGAAATTGGCTATCCAGCTCACATACTCCAAACTGACGAAGTGAACCTGGAATACCAGAATGTGAGCTATATAATGTAAACATGTTTGCCGCATTATTAGCAGTTTACTGGTACCAACTGCCTGTTACTGAAAGAGCCTAGAATTTCTGGAGCAAGGCGCATACCCTACTGTTCTGAAACAGACTGTCTGGAGAACCTGTATCTATTGCTTATAGTTTGTTGCTTGTGCTTTCTTCTATCACGAGAGTAGGACTGAGAGGGACTGAAGATTGCTTGGATGTGTGTTCTGTTTCGCCTGTGGATATCTTTCATGTCAAAACTTAAATTGAATTTATTTATAATGGGAGAGGAAAAAAGGAAGTATTTCAGTGGATTGTATTTTGATGAGTTCCTTTCTTTGCTTCTGGGACTTTGTTCTTTGTCATACTGTCCAATTCATTCTTCATTTATGCTATATGACTGTCATATTGCCTATTTTTTTTTACTTAGTTGGAGATAAATCAAGAAACTTTTCTCCTCAATATTGTGGCTTGCTTGAAGACACTGAGGGAGAATTCCTACCAGAGACTCCTTCAGCATCACTCACAAAATAAGTAAGTTTTTTAACCCTTAACTGAAAATAAAACCAACAACAAACAAACAAACAGAATCACAGACTTGCAGATTGCAGATTAGTTGAGATTGGCTAAGATTTGTGGAGATTGTCTAGTCCAACCCCCTGCTCACAGCAAGGTGAACTAGAGGAGATCAATCAGGACTGTGCTCAGCCAGGTTTTGGACATCTCCAAGGATGGACACACCACAGTCTCTGTGGGCACCAGCTCTAGTGTTTGACTGCTCTCACAGTAAAATATTTTTATCTTAAGTTTAAATATTCCATACTTCAATTTGTGGTCATTGACTTTTGTCCTTTTTCAGGACACAACTGGGACCATTGCTTTTATACCCTCCCTTGAGGTATTTATACATATTAATAAGATCTCTCTGGATCTCCTTAAGGCTAAGCAATCCTAGCTTTGTCAATCTTTCTTTGGATGGCAGATGATGCATCCCTTAGTCATTATGGAGGCCCCTCACTGGACTGTGTCTGGTATGTCCCTTATTTGGAGTGTGTTTGGAGGAGTGAAGGGAGACAGCAATGAAGGCAGTACTCCATATGTGCTTTCACCAGTGCTAAATAGAGGGGCATAATTACCTCCTTTGACCCACTGGCAAGAATTGTCCTTAATGTAGCCCAGAGTACTATTGGCCTTTTTCACTGGAAAGATGTCTTGCTGATTCACACTCAAAAAAAAAAAGTTCTTTAATCTGGAAGCCTGTCTTGGATATGAGCTCATGCTGCCAAAGGTGCCACCATTTCAGAACTTGAGAAAAAAAGAAGCCTTTTCTGCCTATTATCATAAAACCTTGAATAAAGAGAATAGGGGATGGTCCTGAACTTAATTGTGTGACAGCAAAGTATGCTTTTGGAGGCAGACATGCTTGGGACCCAAGGATGGTTCTATGCAGCCTATTTTGGGAGGCTAATAATTTTGACTTGCTGGACAGGGAAGCTGTGAAATCCATTAATGTGCATGGAAACTAAGCTATAACAGTGACGGTGTATAAACATGTGAATGTTTTTTTTAAACATCTTTTACTCTAGGTGATAGGAACTTCACCCTTTGCCTGTGCTGAATGTAAGTGGTACCGAGGAAACCATTTTTTGCACACACAGTGGGGAAAAGGAGCAAAATATGAAGGAGTTCATATGTTCTCTCTTTCTCTTTTTCTGCTTCTAGCTGGAAGATTCCCCCCTGGTATGTCCACTCATACTACTCACTAAGGCAGCACATGGTGGTCTTCCCAGCTGGAATGTTTCGCAGCCCTTTTTTCAACCCAGAATTTCCCAGGTATGGAGGGACTGCAAAGTTGGAAACTAAACATAATTGCCTTTGCTGCACCATGTTTCCAGGAAGAATTTGAATGGGTTTGTTTATACTTCTTTAACCACGGTTAGTGTTTTTTTAAGACAGATGGTTCCTGTTTGCCAGTTCTGCCCCAATGATCTCTGAAATTGTTTGAGCATTGACTTTGCTAAAGAAAAATCAGAATCTAGAAAGTAAGCTGAATCTGTTTTCAGCTGTCACTGACTGATAGCAAACTCTGAGATTTCATGGCATTGAATATGAATCCAGGGCAAAAAGGCAGAAATCTCATGCAGTTTTACTACAAAGAAGATAGCTCATGTCTGCATCTTATTTTTTAGATTCTGTAATTCCTGTGAAACCTATAAAAATAGTAGGGTTACTGAGTAACTTCAAATATCTCTTCAAATTGTCAAATACAATTGTTCTTCTCTTTTTTTTAAAGAAACCTCCTCTAATAAATGGACATGTTCTTTTTCCCTTGCAACTAGGATTCTTTTGCTGTTCTTACAATTGTGGTTTTTCATCAAATTGAACAGATCAGTTTAGTAATAATTTTTCTGATACTGAAATCACAAAATATACTTGTCCATAAAAGTCTTAGTTATACTTTCTTTTTAAATGTTAATGGATAAAGACTTGTCAAAATCTCATTTTATTCCAGAGATAAACTCACACTGTTGTAAGAGACTTAAATTTGAAAGAAACAGATGCATCAGTTAAAATAGTTCTTTTTCTGATTTTCTACAATTGGTTGTACATTATTCTCTACTGCTTGAAGTGTTTTAGAAAGTCATTATCATATCAAGAATAAGACAGTATGAAAGAATGATAGCAAAAAAAAAAAAGAAAATACAGTAATATGAGTTCTCACTCACCATATCTTTCTGATGGAAAAAGTATCTGGAGATTCTTGCTACTTTTACATTCATTTTTAATAAAATAGATTTTTCTCACTGTCCTTCCAGTTGAGTAGACTCAGAAATCAAACTTCATAAGCTTTTGGTGGGACAATACACACACTAACATAACTAGTATATTGTTATGCTCCAAATTTAAAATTTACTGCCAAAAAGAACTTTCCAATTCAGGGGGCGCTGAGTATATGTATAAAAATAAGAGTTCAGTAAAGTAACAGTATTTTTATAAGCTACAGAGCTTCTGAAAAAGCAGCTCTTACAGAAGATGAGCTGTTCATTTTTTGTCAGTGTTTCATTGATTTCCTAGTATATAGTAATGATCTTCTACATTCATTCAATGCTTTTCACAGTTCTAATCAATGTGTGTAAGGAAGAAATGAGGACATCATTTCATGCTATTGAAATAAGCTTCAAGTGGACTCTTGTTCATGAAAATATTTGTAAATTCCTACCATAAACTCATAGATGACCTCTGGAGGTCATCTTCTTTGTAGCGGGACCATTCACAAGGTACCATCAGAATATTTGTAAAGAAACCTTTGTGTAACTTTTGGGTAACTAAAGACATATTTCAAGAATATGTCTTTAGAGTCAGTGTTTCAGAAAGTCTCCCACAGCTTCTGAACAGACTCATTATTATTATGGATTAAGAGCTGGGAAAACTTTTTAACTCAAACCTATGGGACAATTTTAAGCATTGGATTATTTGGATTTTATGGAGTGTGGTAGATCTCGGAGGCAATTAAAAGAAAGTCTGTCTGTGTTCTTTCAGAGTTGAATGTTCCTGCTCAGCACAGTGGCTAAAGAGAAAGAACGCTCACATCTTTTCCTTATTAAAAGCATTCCTTTTCTATTTATTTTCCAGTGCTGTGAACTTTGGAGCCATGGGGGTCTTCATGGCACATGAGCTTCTTCATGCCTTCTATAATTATGGTAGGTACTGGCTATTGGTCAAGCTTATCTTCTGTGTTTACTCTTCCAGGCCCCCAGTGGGCACAAGAAATTTAAATCCTGGTCCCTATAGTCAATGCATACGTATATTATTAAGGCGTGTGACGCTAAGGAAAACCCGTTCCAGTTCAGGTAGATTACTAAGAGGATCTCAATGATTATTGCGGGGAATGTTAGTGAACAGCAGAAATAACTTTACTTGCTAGGACTTCTGTTTCCCCTGCAGTGCTGCCTGGAGGCTGTCTTACCTGCAACAGGAGTGCACTACAGCAAGCTATAGATTGCTTGGTAAAACAGTATGAAAGTTACTCCATGTTCGGATTTCAGATCAATGGGACTTTTACTCTTTTGGAGAATACAGCTGACAATGGAGGACTTGCCATTGCTTACCAGGTAATGCAATCTATCTACCTCCCTAATCTTAGAGGCTCACCACACAACTCAACTAACACACTGCAAGATTGTTGGCACGTCATAGACTCAGTGCAGTGTGTGCCATGCATGTCTTCTACTTTTTTAGTTAGAGGTTTACCTCACTACTACCATGAAAGAGCACTCCTCCTCTTCATCCATTCCAGGGTGGGCCTTTGTTTTACTCTGAAGTTATATCATGCAAAAATAGATAATTGCTATGTCACACTTATTCCTAAGGAACTAAGATGAGTTATTTGAGTTAATTTAAGTTACCCCAAAAAACAGAATTCTGTGTGGTGTTAAAACAACCATCTGGTATTCCTTTCTGCATTAACTTCTGTCTGGAAGGATCCTTGCTTTCTTCATACAAAAGTTCAAAAGTTCAAAAGCTTAATTAATAGTTTGGCTCAATGTGCTCTGAGATATTTAGGTCTCAGATGGTATTTTTTTGTGCTAAGAATGTTGAAATATTTAACATGCATTTACAAACTAAACAAAGGTTTATTGGTGGCAACAACATGCAAAATATTTTTATTCAAATATAGGTGACTCATATTAAAAGTAATTTTCATTCTTTCATAATGCAGTTACCACATATCTTATTCCGACCATTAATGTGTGGTAGAGTCCTTAGACCTACTAGGATCACAGTCCATGGTACTTGAGCGTAAGCAGAGAGATATAATTACTTTAAAATTTATTGAATATTCATTAGATTGATATAGTTCATAAATTGAGGGCATGTTTTGGGGAAACTGTCTGAAGATTGGCCTATTATTATTACTTTTCTTTCTCCACAGGCCTATAAGAACTGGCTGAAAAGGCACAGACAAGAGAAGGATTTATCTAAAATTGGACTTACACATGATCAGCTTTTTTACCTCAGTTTTGCTCATGTAATGAATTCCAGACTAATCAGACATCTGTCTCCCTCTTCTATCCTCCATGTTGTTATAGTTTGTCTTTCTTAAATATTTAGGTCCCTTTAACCGTCTTTACAGAGCTGGGCATGGTTAATGTAAAGAGATTCAGAATCTTTTTTAGAAAGCTAAAATTCACATATAGCACCCCTATTCTGTAGTCAGTCTTGAAGCTAACGAAAGAGAACTTTGAACTTTCTTGTCTGTGAAGATATCCTAAACAATGTCTGATATCTGCCAAACTTAAATTACAGCAGACAAGTTGTGTCAGAGATGATACGCCTCACAGCCAGCCTCTGAGTACTATTTTTGCCATCATCTTCAATCTTACAAACAGCAAGTGGAATTTTACTGGAAAAGCACAAACCAGTCATCTTCTTCCATCCACTGCTCTGTCATAATCAATGACTAGATGTCATATTCAGAGTGAATGATGGTAAAAAAAGAAATTTAGAATGTCGTTCAGAGATAAGGAGCTAGAAGCATGTGATCATATATAACATTGATGGTGATTTCTGAGGAAATCTCTCCTTGTTTTAAAGATTTGTGCAGAGCTGTATTGTTACTGATTAGAAATCATTGGTCTTCTGTACATAGTTACCCTTATTACATAGCCCATTATTAGTTGCTGTAATTCTGTGAAGGAAAATCTTCTGCACATTTAAGTGATGCTCAGTCAGAACAGCGTATAGAAAAGTAGTCTAGTCCTGAAATCACAGATGGTTGGATCTCTGTGGCAAGACTTGCATTTCAGAGGCTGTGTGGCAGCTACTGCATCATTTGTCATTGAATGAAGACTCTCCTCACCAGAGTGATGACCTGAATTTTCAGCCATAACACCAGTAATATCATACAATATCCTTACTGTCACCTCTCAAATAATAATATGATGTGTGAACATGTCTTTTCCTCAATGGGCACTAAATGCTTTTATGTAAGAAAACCAAGATACTGAGGCTACATCTTTATAGTTACATTAGATTGGGAAGTGCAAGATTACATAAGTCCAAGCTCTCAGTTGCTCAACATCCTCCATGTTCTGGACTAGCTAGTTTACAAACAGAGCAGATGACTTGTTGAAAAGGGGGACTGAAATAGAGAAGTGTAGAGAAGGGGAAGATGGTGGGAAATTGTGGTTGTGAAGGAAAAGATCTGAATACCATTGCCCTACCTTGCGTGTTTCCTTGCTAACTTGAGCAGGCTAAGGCATGCAGAATGTGCAGAGACAGAAAGGGGGCCCTTAGGACTTGTTCACATGAGGCTTTTCATGCAAACTGACTTTTCTATTTTGCTTCTCTTCAGGCAATGTGTGGACACCAGGATCCTGAGAAACTGAAGTCTTATGTGCACACAGATCCACATAGCCCCTTGCCACTTCGTGTCTGTGGGTCTGTCAGCAATAGCCAGGCCTTTGCCAAACACTTCAACTGCCCCAGCAGCTCACCAATGAACCCAGTTAAGAAGTGCCACATCTGGTAATCTGCCTGGCAAAGGAGGAAGAGAAACATGACTTCAGAGAGATGAAGGCCTGAGCTGTGAAAGTATGACCATGATATCTGGGCTTATGGAGAGACATGATGCTCACATTCATTCATCTGCTTTCCTTTACTTTTTAACCTTTCCTCAGCCTCAGCTTGCTCCTCTCTCAGAATTTATTGTATCAAAAATTCCAATCTGAGTTCATATGGGAATAGTCTCTTCCTGCTCCTACCAGTACCATGTCCCAGCAGGGTCAACTCTGGAGTCCAGCAAATCCCAAGCTAGCAAGATGACTAGTCAGTCATCTTGGGCTAAAACAGTCTAGGAAAGTACTGTTATACTTGTTCCTCTGTTCGGTGTATTTCCCTGTGGAATCCAGCAGCTCCACAGTCATGGTGAACATGCCAAGTTGTACCCCTAAAACCTGTTCATATCAAAGCAGCTGTTAGGAGATCCTACAGATTACTATGCAAACCACATATTTATACTGCCAGAGAAGGAGAAATAATCTTCTGCCAGTAAGTGAAGACGAGGATAGGAATGACTAGGTAGCTCCAGTTTCTAAATTGGGAGATGAGTCACATAATAATGAAGGTTTTTCTTGGTCTTTCTTTAGTTCATGAGATGACGTGAATGATATTTAGCAGAGTTTTAGCTTTATATGTCATCTCTGCCCTTTTATCCAAGTTGACTGAGACCAATCATTCATACATTAACACATTCACTTTCATGCTAGACTCAAATGTGTTGTGCAAAAAGTGTTTTCCTATTGCTAAGTCCTTTCTGAAAGATGGCAGCAAAAAATAAATTTTAACAATGCCGTTGCTTGCCTTTTCATCAAATGAGACAGAAAGGATGTATAGTCTGAGAAAAGAGAGACTAAAACTTCTAGGACACAAAAGAGAAAAGAGGAAGTCATCACTGCTGGTAGAAGAGAAAATAGGAGCTGAAAATGGGAGCTGCCCAACAAGATTCTCTTTCTTCTCATTCTTTGATTTAGGGCAAGGATATGGATGAAGGTGAAGTATCAGACAGATAGAAGGAGTCTTAGAGATCTCTGAAAATCATTAGCCTGAAAATTCAGAATTCCAAGGCCTTTTCTGGATCCTGAACCACATTCACTCATCCCTTCAGTTTCTCCTACATTTGTAAATACCCTCCAAACAGGGGAGTTCAGCTGTTGTAAGCTTTTACTGTCTGATCAAAAATGGAATTTTAGGGATTGCTATAATATGCCAAAATTATGAAGACTGAAATTCATAATAATTCTCTGAATTCTTACCAAGTACTGATCAATACATCAGAAAAAATTCCAATAACAGGCTCTTCAGTGTTTTATTTTCATTAAAGACTAAAATATTAATTAAAAAAATTGTTTCAAAAAAAAAAAACAGTCTCACTTCAATTATAAATTCTTTATGGTCAGATCTGTTTCTTTTATATATATATATTTGTACTGTGCGCAGCAGAACTGGAATTCTTAGCTGATATTCCAATACAAATAATAATAATAACTCGAAATAATGTTATTTATTTAGTCATCATAAAAATGATGACTCAAAGGGCCTCCCTGAAGAGGTCAAAGTCGTCTCTCTAAAAGTCCAGGGTAGCTATCCTACTTCTTGCCCTGCTTCCTCCACGCAGGATCATGAATTCCAACATCTCGTGGTCACTGCAGCCTAGACTGCCCCC
>JAUBOD010000331.1:286324-299126 GCA_032353885.1 Nothura maculosa
GGTTGTGGAGTCTCCTTCTCTGGAGGTCTTCAAAACCCGCCTGGATGCCGCCCTGTGCCACCTGCTCTAGGTGTGCTTGCTGGAGCAGAAAGGTTGGACCAGATGATCTCTAGAGGTCCCTTCCAACCTTGTAGATTCTGTGATTCTGTGATTATGGAATTACATAGCAGTCACTGGACGTCCTTGGCCTTGGTTACTTGTCAACAGACCTGAATCTGACTCTTACTTGCTGACCTTCATTCCCAGCTTGACATTGGACATGCATTATTATCATGGATTTGCCTGGTGATGTGAATTTTTTACTTACCCTGACTACCATCTTCTGGACTGCTCTGCTTGTTTTGTTCAGAGACTGTGAGGACTGTGTCCTCTTTGGTTAGGCCCCTGCCCTGCAGACCTTGCTGAATAGCAGCTTTGTTTCTAGCCTCCATTCTTTAAGAAGCAGATGGAACTTGCTGCTACCTGAAAGCTAGCTTGATCTTTCTTGAGCCTCAACCTGAACACCATGGAGCTCGGTCACCATCTGAGTAGGGCCTTGTCCCTGCAACACCATCTGAGGAACCAGTCAGGGCCTGTGTCCTCATCACTGAGTCCAACTCTCTACCCAGCCCTGGGATTCTGAGTTAATTCCAGGGCTGCTCAGTAGGGCTAATTTGGACTCTTCTCAAGACTGACTGATGCCCATTGCTCCCCAGAGTCAACTTGGACATATTCAAGCCCATCCAGCCTCCAGAATTCTACATGAATGGCATGGACCTTTCTTCTCAAGCCCGCAAGGCCTTCAGAGTTCTTTGTGGGCTAGTTGAACCCTGAAATCTCCAGAATGAGGATCTACCTCATTGGCAGTTCCACTTGCCTGATGAACTTTTGGTTGACTCCCATTACTATCCCTAGGTTTGCCCTGCTTCCCTGGGCCCAGACTCATTAGTCTCTGCCCTATAGGCCTTCTTATCATGCTTGCCTACTGGCTTCTTATTTGTTAGGAAGCACTCAGCAAATGCTGCTTTCTAACATATTTCTTCTAATTCCTCTTCTCTTTGTTTTTTTTTTAATTTTTTTTAATTTGCAAAATCCATTTTTTTATATTCTCTTTTCATCTCCAGCTTCAGTTTTTCTATCCCATCTCATTTGCTGTCTTTATTTGCTCCCCTTTTTTCACCCTCTCACTTCATTCCCTCCTCTCACCTGGTGAAGGACTGTTTCCCTGATTTTGCAGTTCTAGGAAGGCATCAGAGAATGCTAGGTAGTATGTAGGCAGGAACATGACCATCAGATAGATGGTAAATCCCAATGAAAGCATCCAGGTCAAATCACTCTTCATCCAGTCTTACTGTCCAGCAGAAGACACGTTTGCTCTTCAGCCCTTTGAGTTAATAGAGACAGGATTTCTCTAGCACCACAATCTGCCTTGTGTGACATTGTGACACCACAGTCTGTCACACTGTGACATCACTGGACTCTCTGACATACAAAGATTTCATTCTCTGTTAGGCAGAACCACTAGCTAAAACGATCCTAAGACAGAGAAAATATGTAATTGTTTGTGGACCTGTCAGTATGATTTGTTCAAAGTTAAAAAGAGATCGAATAAGAGAGATCAACATGTGATAGGATCATAGCAATAGGAGACCCTCTGAAATATAAAATCATGCTTCATCCTGAATGTAGTGACTTTTTAAAGCAATGCCCCATGAAACTCTGAATGGAACTGGAAAAGAGCATTTTATGACTCTGATGCAAACGGAGAGGGCTGAGTGGAAATGAAGATGGTTATGCATTTCCCCCTTTGACATTTAACCCGTTATGAGTATTTTCTGCTGTTTTGTGTTTCTCCTTCAATAGAGAGAAATAAAAATAATCAAGTAATAGGTTGTGATTTAAAATGTCCTCTAGGTGGTGATCTAACACCATGAATGCAGAAACAGGCTCGTACAAAGCACTTGTTCTGTAGATTAAAAAATAAAAAAATGTTATTTTGTGTCATATTTATCTCTTACTATTCACTTTTGGAATGAAATTGCCCACTTCTATCTGGGCTGCATTTTATAATTCTGGTGATTACTTTCCACTATTTTACTTGGGTTTTCAAATTCACATTTAACTCCACGATACTTGGGTTATTTGCTGTATGAAGTATCTTCCAAACTTTCCAACTTTACAGACAGCCTGCTGTTGCACTGGCTGTATTGTCTCTTTCTCTCCCTATTCTTAATGATAGTATTTCTATTCAAGGAGCTTTTTTTCCATTATTTGCTTTTCCTTTTTCTGAGATGCTCAGTCCTGTCTGAATTAAGTCTTGTACCAGATGTATGAAACTCAGTTCAAGATGCTGACCTCTATGTCAGGTTGTGATCTTGGGTCATCTTCTGCTTACTGTGCAAAACATTCAAAGACTTTTTTTCTGGTTATTCTTCCAAAGATTTTATGCCTGGCTTAGAGAGTGATGATCAAAACAATATTTCAGGGACTTAAGATAAACTTTTTAAAAAATACTCATTTTAGTGAATGGTATACCTTAGCTAAGTATTACCAAATTTAGTAAATTTCTCAGATACTATCCTCTACTGAGTGGAATGTCATATGTCAAATGAGTGAGTATCATACCCTATAATACAGAAGAGAACAGAAGGCTCAGCAGATCGGAAGACAGTTCACTGGACCCAGTAAGAGTGAGTAGGATAGGAACATGGAATTTTCAGTCCTAGAGTACCTTGTAAAGTAACTCTCTGGAGTATATTCCCTACCCTGTCGAGTTAAAGGAATCTGTACCCATGTCAGTGTAAGACTGTATACTTAAGGTGGTGTACATTCCTCACAAGGAATGTGGAATACTTGTGAAGCTTTCACCTGCACCTCTGAAATTCTTTATTTAGCCAAAGTAGGTAAGTAAATAAATCCCAGATTTTGAAAGTCACACTAGTAATGAGGTCATGGCAACATATTTACTCAGGCAGATGTCTATGTTCCTGCCTCAACAAGGGACCCTACTACAGGGTACTTTTTCATACAGCTTTCCTTATTTGACACTGGTGTTTGTGTGGCTCAGGTAATGGGGCAGATTAGGTGACCAACCCATTTTAAATACAGAGATTTTTTAGGTTACTTTTCTGATGAGTGAGTTTTGGATCCAGTTCACAGTACAGTCACACAAACACTAATCTGAGTCTACAGAGAAGAAACAAGTGATTGTGGAGGAAAAGAGAAAAGGTAGACTGCCCTTACATGAGTGCTGTATACTATAAAATTAGTAGTGTGTGTTTAAAAAAAAGCCGGGGCAAATATGCTGTTTAGGTTTGAAGACTTCTAAGTCCAGTTTTCCTTCACTCATGGTTACATGTTTATCAGCAAAGAATATGCATAATAGAAATAGAAAAAATATGTACTGAGATGAAACACAGAATGACAGAGTTTTAAGCTAATAACAGAACTTATTTAACACAACTCCATACCTGAAGAATTTGCAAAATCAGAAAGCAAAATTTCTAAAAGAGGTACAGAACAAAACTGTCTCTAGGAAAGGGGTTATTACTCATTTTGCTGTCAATAGTAGGCTGTCCCTTTCAGATCTCCCATGTGTATTTCTCCAGGAACATCCTTGATACAAAGTGGTTTGCATGAATGTATGTGTATGTGTGCATGTGAACACCTCTATCTACTCAATTTAAATGCATTCAGCACAAGAAAGAGTAAAAAAAAAAGAATTAAAGTACTACTGACTTTTTCATGTTTATTCCTATAATGAAACTACACTTCTTCAGTACTACTATCCTGCATGAAAGCAGAGATTCCTGTTATACAAATCTGTGTACAGCCGATTAATTTTACTGATGAAAAACAAGCCTCTAACTCACATAGCCAAGTCCATAACCAAAATAATTGTAAAAAAATTATTTCTATGTGTCAATAAATCTAAGAGAAAAGTTGAGTTACAAGCAATTAATAGACAGTAATGTTAAGAAAAGAGTTACGTTAGGATATAGGATGGAGAAGGAAATTTTCCTGGCTATAGCACTGAAGAAGAAATAGATAAATGTAGGTGGTGATTTGTCATTGTTGGATATTGAGTCTAACTAAATATATGTGGAAGCGAATCTTCTGATATTTGGACTCTCCTGGTCTGTCCAATGGAAAGTTAACATTGCTATAAGCTTCTGAAGAAGACTCCACACACATCTCACTTCATCTGTCCTGGTCCTTTTCTCATCATAGTCTCTTCTGCTTACAGCCACATTAACTATATTGGACAACTGATTCCTGCCTACAGCTGCCCTTTTCTAGCCAGTCCAAGAGACACAGTTGCATTCCTGTATCAAATAGACGGGATTTTTGGTCTAATCTTAAGGACTGCACTTTGATGCCTTTCAAGGAGGCCTTCCTACACAGAAAAGATGTTTAGTATATTTCTCTGCTCCCTGCAGTAGATCCAGAGATACTGGGAGTTTGTAAATCTATGAGATGGATGAATAAATGTAAATGATTTTTATGGCTCTGAAAAGCAGAGCCATAGCAATAGTTTCTCATTCTAGAGGATTTTATTTCATATTTTATGCTTCCCTGCTCAGCTAACTCAGCAATGTGACCCAGTTAGAAGTGCAAAGAAAATCAAAATATCCAAGTCAGTACAGCACGTTGGCAAATGCTCTCAGATTTGGCTAGAGGGGGGAGGGGGATAAGACAAACTAGTTAATATATATTTTTTCCCTGCTAGGCTGAAAGAGCTGGTGCATGAAATCTAGTAAAGCAGCTCTCCGGTCCAGTGAAGCACAGGACCAGTGGCAGCACCAGGAAGGTTATCGCTGTCTACATCAGATGACTTCTCTATATGAGGTCAAAACTCCGCTGGATTTGTAATGGAGAGGTGGAGGAGGCTATAAAGTCATTCCCAAGATGGAGCAGTGAAGGCCTTGAGGCAAGAAGGAGCCAATGGAGGGAAGAAAGGAAATGGACCGAAAGATCGCAATCAGTGAATTTCTGCATCCTACCCCTAGGCTGTACTCCTCAGAGGACAGGATAGTGCCAGGCAACAAAAGACACACCCAGTAGCTGATTTTGATGCCACGGATCAGAAAATGGATAGTGGTAGAGAACTAGGAGACACTCCAGATTGTAATGGCAGACACTGGGACATTACTGAGAGGAGATTAGGGAGCACTACATAAACAGAACTAGATAAAAACAGAGACTAGGGTAAGAGTGAATAATGCAGAATAGAAATAGGTGGAGAGATGCAAAGCAGGAAAAATAGGAATTGACAAATGGTTTGGGGGGCCACACAGCAGAAATAGCTGGATATCTGCAAGACAGGAATGATGGAACTTAGAAGTTCTGGGTTTAAAATTAGTGAAATGCTGAAGGTCAAACAGCAAATTGTCATGAATAGACACAGGCAGAAAGGGTGATGAAGTGACTGCAGACTGGTTACTGGTCTACTGTTGTAGGGAGTCAACAAGTGCACTGCAGAGTTTGAACAACTGGTTCCTCTCTAGCAGAAAGACCCTTACATTTTTCTATTGTGCTTATTATCAGGACGGTAAGTAGTTCTGCTGGAATCTGTTTCTCCTGACTTGCATATGCATTCCATATCCAGGTATGCACTGTTGTTCTTTGCTTTCTCATGCAGAATTCACTGCTTCTAAGGTCATCAGTACAGAGTGTACTTGAAAACGATGGTTGAAAAGGGACAGAAACCTGATGGGGTTTTCAGAATATGGTCCATGGTAACATGATTAATACTGGATCTTGAAAATGAAAATGTCCTGCTTCTAACATAACAGATGTTGGCACTCAGGTGGTATACTTCCAGTGCAAGAGCTGTGCATAGGATTCCATCTTATCCCAGAGCTTGCATCTATCTCACCACACACAGCAATAAACATAGAATCATAGTGGTTGGAAAAGACCTTCAAGATCATCAAATCCAACCATAATAATAAATAGAAGACTCCTAAAATGCCAATCAAGGTAACAATGGCTGATGGTTATTTCTGAAAATTGCAAATTAGATTTCTACTGAAGAACAGTCTATAATTCTACTTTGTCTTTTCACTCTCTACTTGTGCTATTTTTGTTTTCATTTTTAATTGCCTTGGCTGCTTTTAATTATTTAAAATAATCACAGTGGAAGCAGAGGCAAGCTACCTACTATGAATTATGGAAAAGGAAATAATACCATCTACAGAGCTTCAGACTTGGGTCTGTATCTCATTGTAGCAGCAGCCTTGAAATTTATATAGCACTTATAACTTGTGCTACAGAAAGGTATGGTTTTTACTCAAGGTCCTAAGTAAAAATAAGGAATGTAAAATATGTTCAAAACATGAACAAGTAATTAGACTTAGTATTTTACATACTTTAGGTAAATGTTGATCCTTAGGACATAAAGCCCTCTCACACAAAAAAAATACATATTTCTCAGTTGTTTGAATCTGTATTAGCCACTTAGTCTTCTTTAACAGCAAGAAGAGAGCAAGGGTCACCTCCTGGGAATGATGCTTCTCAGCAAGCTCAAATAGCTGTATCAAAACAGGATACATTGCTCTGTGGATTAAGTCAGACTTGGTTAATTTTTAAATACCTGGATTTAGGTCCTCTCCTTTAAATTTTGAAGGAGGAAATATGTCCTACAATTGAGAGCTCCTAAATCAGACTACCCTGATTTCTAGCCCCTTCTCCCTTAAATGGATGCCTTTACCAGCAGCAGTAGAGTCTGTATAGCCTAACAAGAAGCGATCTCCCAAACTACAACTTCAACTGCTGAAGCACCTCTCTGTCTGGCCTGTCAAGCCCCATATCACTTATCTCAGGATCTCTGCAGCAATCATCAACCATCGTCTGTCTTATGTTAGCAATAAAATTTGGAATCTTCTTTACAATGGTTTTATTGTGTTTGCTTTAAAACATTCCTATGTTTTTGTTCTAAAGTACTTCATTACCCTGGCCAGATTTAGACATAAAGTAATATCTAACTGACTTTGGAGGAGGTTTAGGTTCTTATATATGGTCATCAAGAAAAAGACAGTTCTTAAGCAAATTCTTAAGAAAAAGAAAATATCTGTTAGATTATTAATTTAAAAAAAGTCTCAGAACTTTCTATTTGCCTTCTGCTTTCTGAATCTGTTAGCTTAATATCATCAGTATTCTTTTTCTGATAAAGAAATTCAAAAAATCATGTATTAAAGAATCTGCAAAATCAGGAATTCAGTCCAGTATACACTGTAGTCCTCTAGAGGTTTGTAGCAGGATGTGCTGCTTGTAGGACTAAAGATGGGTTTCATTTTCCATGGAATCTGCATTTTTCACTTTCTTTGGATCACTCACTCTCAGTAATTAATGCAGATATTGATTTGTGTGGGATAAGATCTGAGTGGGAAAAGATATGATGTAATGATAATTTCATTAAATTAACAAATATCTTTTAAAATTATTTTTATTCAATAAGTTGATATATGTAATTACAGCAAGAGGATGAGGTCTCTGCATGGGTTACTTTTACATATATCTGGGGGTTATTGTGAATAAGATATGAAGCAACTCTGCATGTTCCTGTAGATATAGCAGAGAAGGATACAGCTATCTTGGGAATGGAAAAAGTCATTCGGTGCATTGTCAGGGTCCTGCATTCATTCCTCCCCAGGCAAAACATTAGTGACATTTTTCTGACGTGTTTTCTTTATGAATGGGCAATTATACTAGATTCTGTCTTAATTTCTCTTGAACCTGTTCCAGAGTTGACCACATGATATAGCAATTCATTTGATAAGCTACACAAATCACTGCTGTAATCTCCTTCCAGGCTGTAATTTGGTTTAGGATAAATGAGGGCAGTAGAATGATAAGACTGAGAGTCAAGACAATTAAGTTGTTTGAAAGAAAGTCTGCAATGGTTCACTGCTGCCACAGGTGTTACTATGAGCTGCCCCTAAAGCTGCAATATTCTATATATTTTAGTCACTCTTACAAGCCAGAGATAATGTTTAGTACTCAGAGAATTAAATAAACAATTATGTGTTTTAAAATAGACTATTAGATGATCATTCTTATTATGTTAGTATCTTCTACATAGCCATGCAATCAATACTATATGTTAATCCCAGTGACTTCTGAATTTGCCGTGGAACAGATATCATTCCAAATCCTCTGTGATTAGAAAAATTCCGTTCCTCCAGTCTCCACTGGAAATTCACTATTTGTTTCTTCTGCATTCAGAAGCTTGTGTTTTCAAAATTAACAGCGCAATGGAACAGGCAGACAGGCAGATACAAGGGATTCCCACTGCCCCTTTAAATATAACTGGATGTTGATTTTGCAAAAAAAAAAAAAATGCAAAATATCAGTGACTTCATTTTGAGACAAGATTTTGCTTAAATAGTATCTCATATGATTAGCTGTGTGAGAGTATTACAAATAGTCTTCCAGATATTGGGTGCTGGTAGTTGCACAATATACTATAGTATATTATCCTACTGCTTTTTTGCTTTCACTTTGGGGAAACAAAACCAGTCAAACCACAGTTGCATATTTCAAAATTATTGTTCGGTCGATAATTTGAGTTGTACCTAGAGAAGGAGAGAGAAATATCTGTGTCCCACTATAAATCTTATGATTGAGAGGATTCTCTGGCAGAATGAACTGCACAAATAATGGCGCCAAAGCAAAGATATGATCTTAGGTGTTTTGCACTATCATCTACTTCTTCTCTGATGTGTTTGCCCTTCTCTTCATCTGTTTCTCAAAGCTGGGACCCTCCCTTCTACTGAAATATTTTTCAAAATTGGCATACACAGATACTACTAATAAATTGTATTTCCTATTTGTAAAGCAAATTAACGTGTTCTGGAGGAATAGTTTTGGCAGAATTACTCCCTAATATTGAACTCCACTTAGGCTTTCTCAGAGAGCAGAACTGGCAGAATATACACTCTTCCCAGTAATACTCTTGATAATGTGATGCGCAAAGTCTAATCTCATCTGTGTGTTTGGAATGTGAACCATAATGATCGCAGTTGTACCTGAGCTCAGCAGTATGTTCAGTGTCTTTGTGTGTGCCTCGCAATCTAGCCCTAGGAAATAAATAGCAGAAACTGTTTTGAAATTTTTTTGCTATTCTTCCCTCGTTCCAAAGATAGCAGATTCAAAAGTGTTTTTGTTCAGATGATCCCCCAAGTTGGGGAAGTTCAAAAGCCTTATATTTAGTAACTTAAATTATCAGCCACTGAGCTTGTTTTCATGTTAAAAAAGGCTGAAGAAATTATGTTTCACCTATTTAGAAGATATATTCATAGTATTTTTTCTCCATGACTTCCTAGATGTAGTTTTAAAAGTTTGTTGTTTCTGCACAATATGAAAAGAGACTACTAGCAGAAAAAAATATTTCATGCAAATTCATCGGAAAGGAGAGCATAGGCAATATTAAAGATCTGACATAAAGGATAAAGTTGATTCTAAAAAAAACAGAACTAAATTTGCTCACTAGTTGTGAAAGGTATTCTTAAAATTTTTAAATGATTTATCTTTTCTTTGTCTGATAGTAAGTTACTTTGACTTTTTAAGGTCGTTTGTTCATTTGGACAAGATTTCATGTAAATCACTTCTCCAGCTGAGCAAAAATCTAGGGCCATTTAAATTATTTTATTTAAATTATTTATATTGCTATTTGTTGTCAGGTGGCTTATTATTTCCTTATTTATAATCAAGAAATCTATCTCACAGAAGTAATTCATAAAATCATAAGTAGCTAAGATACTCATCCATTTTTACCTCATACAATCATCCCCTACATAACTTCTTGAAATACCGCTTGGCAGCTCATGAAGTAAAAAAGTGCAGCTAAGAGTTTACCATTATATCATGGCAAAGAAATCAGTACAGGCATTTTGTGACATAACCACAGTAGCCAAAGGAAATGTGACAGTGCAGCTAAAAAGTTTAGTGGTATGGTTTAAATTTGTAGTGTCTATACCGCTGGCTGCCAACTTTTTAGAAACAACAACTAACCATCAATCATCAGTCTCTCCTTGACTAGAATTTAACCCTTTCAACACACTTTTAACTAAAATGGTCTAGAGGTGAAAATGTCCACGAACTAGCTACAACGCACTGCCTGGCTTTGAAATTCAGCAAGGTTTTTGAACTGTGTATATGACCTGACAAAGTAAAGCCTACAGATTTTATAGGCATTACTGCATTGATTTCACATTCATGCTTCCCATACCACATTAAGTTCTGATTACATTATTTTGAAAAGGAAGCAGATACCAGAGTTTCAGTACTGGAGAGTGAAAACGAAAATGTCTCAGAATGTTGGAAAAAGAAAAATCCTAGAAGAAGAAAAACAATTAAAAAGAATCTAGAGTCCTAAAGAAAGAAAAAAAAAACTCAAGAGCAAGAGGTGACATTACAAAACTGTTTTAAAACAAGAATTGAAATAGAAAATCATCACCTGATCTACAAGAGAAATAATTGTGTTTCAATAATTGTATATATATATATCAGCAGAGGAGAATGGATTGGGAGTCAATCATAATTGCCTTCAGAGGATACTGATGAGGCAGATAACTTTCACACAGAAAACATATTTCTCTGGCAATCCCACATAGAGGAGGAGTCAAATGAAGTAAGTACATTCAGTCACCATTTCTTTCTTAGTAAACTTGTTGACTCCAAAGGACAAATTATGGAAAAATGCCGTGGGTTCACAGGGGATGTTCAGGTGGAAAAACACTTTGTGATCTTTCCTCAGGGTCTGGATGAAGGTCACCCAGACACTTTACAGCAGTGCTAGAGAAGTGCCCTATGATCTTAAAGACTTAATATCAGAAGATGGGCAAAGACATGAGTCCTAATTCTGTTATTTTTGTTTGTTTTTTTTTTTCTGCTGTTATTAATGGAAACTCAAGTAGTTTCAGCTAATCATACTGCATATTTGTGAAAAATCCACTCTCAGTTCCCCAATGAGAGGTTCAACTGGAGACCTCCAGAGGTCTCTTTCTTAAGAAGTGGAATTCTAACATTGTATTTTCTGGAGAAAGATGAACTTGAAACTGCAGCAATTTCACTCAGAAATCTCGAGGAGAAGGTGAGAAGCTATTTCTTCCTGATAATAAAAGGGGAGATTACACATATTTCAAGTGACATTGTTTAAAAATACTATAAAGCAGAAGAGATCACAAGAGACTACTGTGTGTAGAGAAAGCTAGAAAGGATCTTTGAAGGTATAGGAGTCAGCAGTGGTGAGATATTTGAGCTAGCTATAGATTAGCTTTTTGGGTATTGATAGCAGCATTAGTTTAAACTGAATTCTGTGCTGCTGTGGCACTCCTCTCCAACGGAAGGGAAGAATAACTTCTCTTGGCATGCTGGCTATGCTCATGTTTGTGCAGCCTAGCATGTGGCTGACCTTCATTGCTTCAAGGGCACACTGGTGGCTCCAGTCTACCAGGAATCCTAGGTCCTTTTCTGTAGAGATGCTCCCTAGCCTAAAATGTTTCACAGAGATTTTTCATCCAAGGACACAGAAGTAGTTGTCTTTATTTGTTGAACTCCATGAAGTTCCTATTGACACATTTCTTCAGCTTATCAAAGCCCCTCTGAACAGCAGCCCTGACTCGCAGCAGAGCTTGGTGTCATTTGCAAACTTAGTGAACTTCTGTACTTTGAATCTATTTGTAGGAAAAGCTTTAAAAATGACAGTGAACTCTCAGCAATCCATGCAGCACAGAAGAATATCAAAGAATACAATTCAACTTCTATAGTAACTCTTGCTATGTTTCATGTGCAAGTACACTAGCTAGTATATTTTGTATGATGACTGTTAGGAATAACATGAAACATGCATATGTATTTATTATTCGGCAGTTGGGTGTTACATTAAGTCTTGAGTTTGTATTTAGTCATACTCAATGTACAGTGACCGCACCTGGCATAAGGATTAGAACTAAATCAAAGGAGAAACTAGGCTGCAAGTGAGTCACCTCCTAATGCCAATTTGTGGTCTCCAATTTGCACTGCTTCATTACTTTGTGACCTTTGGTTTACTTTGTCTGCACTCCTCTCAGCATCAACAAGGGCATTTTTGTTGCTCACTCAACAAAAAAGCATGCCATTTTAGATAATCAAAGTAACAACAACAAAAAAAAAAACCTTGGTTGATATGTAGCTTAAAGAAGTTTGAAATTTATATTTAATTGCTTGGCCCATGCTCACTCGCAATATGAGGCTTTGGACCATGCCTGGAAAGTATTATGAATCACACCTGAATACAGGAATGTAATTTTTATTTCAAATTCCATTCTTAGAAGCCCTCAGAAAGGCAATACACTTCCTCTAATAATATGTTTTCTCAGAATCTGCCATATTAGGAATTTTGTAAGTAAAAAGACCTTCACTTCCTTCTTTAGGAAGTTAGCTAGCGCTCACAGAAAACAGGCTTCAGGAGACTCTGTAATGGAAGAACCTCAAAAGTTCCTTCAGAAAAAAATACCCTGAAGCAACTGCATACAACCTTGGCTTAGTTCAAATAATGCCTAGGACATATGGCAGTACCTGAAGATTTGCTTAAATTAAAAAACATAGAACTTTTGCTCTATAGAGGAGGTAGACACAACAGTGTCTAATTTTGATGATTCAAGTGTTCTTAATTATGTGTTTGTAATGCTAAATTGTTTCAGCTAAAGAGCTACACTCAACTAAAACAGTAATAGAAATAGAGATCTTTGAGCCCTTTGCGTGATCATGTTTAATTGACTATTGAAGTCTATCTATATAGCATGAACATGAGAAAAATCTCAGTATATTGTGAAAAATA
>JAUBOD010000331.1:305258-322159 GCA_032353885.1 Nothura maculosa
ACTAGGTGCTCTAGGTGACCCTGCATGTGCAGGAGGGTTGGACTAGATGACCTCTGAGGTCCCTTCCAACCTTAAGCATTCTATGATTCTATGATCTACCAGCTGCTTAACATAGATTTGGGGACAAAATTGGAAGACAAGTGTAGGGGTGGATTTAAAGTCACCATAAATAATAAATAGATTGACTTCACCTTCTCCTCAGAAGCCATTTGGTATAAATCTTGATGATTCTGTTCATTACTCATCTTTCCGTCCTAAACAGAAATCCAGAAAATCTGTTCAGGAGATATAAACAAGGAACTTTTACCACATATAGCTTCCAACAACCTCCTTCACTTTTGCAATGTCTTTTATTGTCTCTACTTCCTGGTAACCATGTTTCACATTGTTGAGGATTTTGTGAAAGACCAGACTTGATTCTTGAGGGTAACTTTGAACACCATCTGGCTTTTGCAGTTTTCACCAGATAAACACATTGGATTCAATCCTACATACCTTGGCCACTCAGAATTTCCAGGAAGATTAACAGGAGTTTTGTGAGAACATGGAATGCAAGGGTCAGGACCATTCAGAAGGAAAGGAATCTATGCTACGTACTGTGAAAATTATGCCTGTTTCTACATTAGCATTGAAATTACTTTTATAGCAGCCCAAGTAATAATCATTTTGATTTATACTTAAAAGAAAGAAAGAAGAATTGAGCCAGACAGAAAAGAAAATATTGACCACATAATATTTTTTCCTGTAACTTTTTTCTGTAATTTTTGTGGTTTTTTTTTTCCTTTTCAGGTACTGATAGAAAGAGCTAACTGGATCTTCTAGCTCACTAAAAGGCAGTTCATTCATATTTAGGCTATTCAAATTTAGAGTATTAGTTTGAAAATGTGTTCTGATTTGAAAAAAAATACAACACAATATACAGAAGGCCGTGTTCTCCAGCAGTATAGAACTTTCCAGGGGCCAAAGTTGTCTTCCTGGTAAAATTTTATTTGTAGCAGATATGTGTAAATGGGCACTCCTTGGTAATAGATGTAGTATTTTTTCCCTCTTTCTGTCCACATATTGGCTTGCTCATGCAGCCTCCTTAGCTCCACAACAGACAGCATATAGTGACTGAACGATATGCAATGTTCATACATCCCCTGGAAATACATAGTAACTGAATTAGACAGAATCAACACCATTCTAACATTGCTACTCTGCTCCTTATTTTTTATTGTTATTAGATAGGATGGCATGAGGAGCATATTTGGCCAGAAAAACACATGACTGACATCCAGGCTAGGGACTTTACTAACACTAGGAGTCTGGAACAAGTAGAGGTAAAATAATGCCAGAAACAAAAGGTAGTCCTGAAAAAGTAAGGCTAGGACCTATAGTCACAGTATAATTCAGTTGTAGTGGAAAGCATAGGATACTTCAAGAGTTTGCAGATGCTTGAACAGGAACCCTGGTTTGACAAGTCTGCATAGCCTCTAAATAAACCTGAAGATCTTAAGGGATTATGCTATCTTATGGCTATTTCATTGTTTTGCCCATTTTCCTCTTTTACCTACTGATTCCTGCTAGCTCGAGGCATCCTGAACTCGAGCAAAACTCTGTTACACTACAAAAGTTTCCTCCCTCCCAAATTTTCTTCTAGTTTCTTCACTAGTCAGCTACAAAAATGTCTTCTCTTTCAATTCTGAAATATTTGTTACTGCTTCGCAGACACCCATAAGAGCTGGCTGATGCTTCTTTTTTAACACTAAATAATAATAATAAAAGTTAAATAAATAAATACCTTTCCTAAATATGCTTTTCTCAAGTAGTAATATGAAGAAACATTAAGAAGATCCAGGAAGTAAAGGAAAAGTGCAAAGTTTGCACCTACACAAGCTTTTCTTTCAGCTTCTGAAGTGAATGCATTTTGTTTGTGTGAAACAGAGAAGGTGGGGACTCAGACGACTGTGTCTTTAATGGGATTTGCAGAGAGTTGGGATAGGAGGTGTGTCCTCCTCTCTACCGCCTTCCCAGAGCAGGGTGTCTTTTAGGGCACGTTCCCACAGGTTCATTCAGGTAAAAGGTGTTTCGCCGGGCTTGTTCATCTGCCTCTTGCAAGGTTTCTTATGCTTATGTGTTGCATTTCAGAGAGAGGGAAGCTTACTTTTAGATTCTGTACTTTAGAAACAGAAGATAAATACTAGATGCCTAGGACATCAGTTTTGTATTGACATCCTCACTGCTATATAGGGTATTTGGCAGGGGAAGGTTGCTGGTGAGCTGTTTCTAAATCAGACACACCTTTGGGTTGGGCTATTTTGGAAACTAGGTATCTGTTGATGAGGCTAGAAGTATGGTCTGCTAGGCAGAAATGATTTTATTTTGTGTTTTCACGTGTACTTTGACCAGCTGATACACCTGAAGCACGGTCTCCGCCGAAAGAAGAGCAGTGCTGCCTTGCCGTGAGCCTTTCCTGATTTTTATCAAAGTGAGGATTGCTGACTTTCCGGCACTTGGGCAAGGCAGAAATAGAGGCTTGCAATGGGGGTACCTTTATTTGGGGATAGCAAGTCCTTCTATTTCCGGATCTGGAATGGACTGAGTCAGATACTGCAAGGCAAAAAATCCTGCGATAAACATCTGGATGAAATCTACCTCCTCCAGCAGAAAAGGTACAGTGCACTTCAGGTTTCTTGTCTTCCTGCTGTTTCTCTCTCTTTTTCTTCAGGCTTTCCTGCCTGCAGATAAGCTTTAAACACCTTGAGTGCACTCTTCTCTCTAAGATTTCCTTTTTCAAGTTGGAATGTTTCTGGAGATCTAGTCTCATTTTCTTCAATAGCTAGACTTAATAGGTCTCGATTGAATCATACCGAGTGTAGTGTTTCCATCACAAATACAAAATGCATGCTCTGACTTTTCTGCTTTGATTTGTAAAGCTAATCAATTAAGGGACTTTCATCATTAAGAGTGAGCGCGACTTATTTATGCTGAAATGATGGCTTTTTGCGGGTTTTGCTCTCTGAGGCTTGTCCTTTTGGGCCCAATGGGCTTTCACCTTATCATGGTCATTCACTTCTAACTCCTTCAGGTTGGACTGCTATTTCTCACCTCCTTGACCTGGATGCCAATATCTTCAAAGCACATACAGAGCATGTTGCTTGTGTCTACACATGTAAATACTAGATAAAGCCTCTTGCTGCTGTACAGTACTTTCTCTTCCATATGCAGCAGTGTTCAGTAAATGGAGTTGTATCTCTACTTTTCATTGTTCCTTATAATTTCTGTGTGCACATTGGCTGCAGTACACAAATTATAAAATTGCTTTTATTTCCTTGTAAAATCTTTATTTACTTCTAAAACTTTGAGCATCTCTGGCAACAAAAAAAGTATGGCTACATGGAGCTACATAGCTATATGTGTGTATATATATGTATATAAAGAGAAAGAGAGTGGGAGATGGAGAGAGGGAGTGAGAGAGAGATCTTCGGCTTTATTTGATTGATTCTCGAAAGTCTAGTTAAAGGGAGATTCCACTCCCTCTCTGAGTCTTTTTTCCAGTGCTGTTGTAACCTCATGGTAAAAAAGATATATTTTTTTTCCTCTTTTCAAACTTAGTCTCCTAAGATACTGTTGCTCCTTATTTTATCATCTACTATTAGCAAGTGTTAGGCCCTTTCTTCTTTGTCCTAATTTTAAGCTGCTATTTGAATGTCTCAAATGTCCTCTTCAGCAGATTGAACCCATCTCCCTCAATCTTTGAGGTTGAGGGATGAGGATATTGCATGTGCTATGGGCCTGTGAATATCGTGTTTGTTAGTCCTTAAAAATTAGTGTCATCACTTAACTTTCCTGGGATGTCGTGAGAATTAATTCGTAACAATAATTTAACTTGTATATTTCAACAGAAATATCAAAGCTCTTTTGAATATATTAATTAATTATAGAAATATAGATATCTGTTGCCCCAGAAATAATCCATTAGAGATGATTGGATCAATTTGCATAACTTGCAGAGAATTGTGCAGCTCATTCCAAATGTATGTCAATAAAAATTTTGTGTCTCTCTTGAACACCACAGCTATAATTCTCTTCTGGTTTTATGTGGCTTTTTGGTCACACAGACAGATTAGTCTTTCTTGCATTGGTAGTGCTTTGCTCACTGTAAAAATAAACATGGTGCAAATCAAAGTAACTCAGCTTAATTCTATTTCACTGAAGTGCTTATGAATTTTATAAGGACACGGGGAACCTTGAGCTTCTAGACCAATTTGACTCAAGTTAATAATTGATAAGTGATATCACCGGAGGTTTGATTCTTACTTTTCTATGTACTTTACAGAGACTGTAGAGCAAAAATCAATGTATAGCTATCCCATCCCCAATTCTTATCAACATCGATTGGTTCCTTTGCTCTCAAAAGTTAAAGTGACACAGAGATGCCAGCTCCATCATTTATAATATGTTTCAGTAACAAGGCTTCTCAGTAGTGAAGGTGCAAATCAGAATTTTGGAAAATTCTACTGAATGCATGACAAAGTGAAAGGTATTGCAATTGGTATTTTTTGTCTTTTGTTTTTCTTATGATGTTAGGCCCTCACTGCAAGATATTTGGAGCCTAATATTAAAAAAAAAACTTAATTTCAGATGTGAAGCTTATCTGGAGCTTGCATTTTTTTCCCACAACATACAAACACAAGCAAATATAATTTAGTTGCTTAAGATGAGGACTATAGGCTTACCAATTCATTTGCTTTCTTAAGCTTAGTTATTATTTTTCTCATGAAGAATTGAACATAGAACTTACTATGTGGAAAAAAAAAGAAAAAAAAAAACAAAAAAGAATTATTAGAGGAAACCAATTAGATGCAAGGTGAAGAAGACAGCCTATCATAACTCTGCATGAAGATCTCTATTGACAAGGGCGGGAATTTTGTCCTAGAGTGAGTTTATGTTTGATGAAGACAAATTAGTTTTATGAAAAAGTCTTATGGTTATGATGGTTAAAACATCAAAGAGGATGAAACTTCAATCTCAGTTGATTGTCTAGCATCTGCAATTACAACCTGACTAACCAAAGTAATTTTATTTTCAATTTATCGCTGCATTTGGTGTTCATATATACTCTCTAGAGATACATAAGGAAGGTGACTGATTAATTATTAAAATTAAGACTACAGAAATATCAGACGGCTGCTAAAATGTAGTGTTTTTAATATCTTACCACAGCAGGTGTATAACCTGGATTTTTCTCCTGGTGGAAAGAACCAATAAAGCCCACCACCATAGGGGAATCTCTGCCTTCTAGACAGGTACAGAAGAGTTCCCAGTTAAATTATTGGTTCTTGCTGCCAATGCTGAAGAAATTTGTTGACATTGCTCCTTTTCCAAGCTCCTGTTATTCTAACCTGCCTCCTTTTCAAGTTACACTTCATTCATAACACATCTTTTGGCATTGCTCCTCCTTTTGATTGATTAGCATTCTCTAAGCACTCTCTTGCTTTCCTGAAGCCTTGCAAACACAAGCAGATTGGCACAAAAAAAGGAAAAATTGAAACTGCTTTGTTGATTTCACAAGGAAGTGCTGAAGAATCGATATTCTGAGTACTGCAACAGGGAAAGAAAAGAAAACTAATGTAAAATACTGCTGCTGAGTTTCTATGCCAGTTTGAAAGAATTGCCTTAGGACTTCTGTAATGGACATTGCCCTTAAGATAGGGAATGAAACCAATAGATGTCAGATTAAACTCTACTGGCAGTAGGCGTATTCAAGCCTGGGTATGACTCAAGCAATAAAAGAGCAGGAGGAGTAAGAAATTTTCTTTTTCATCTCTGGTGAGCTTAGTTTTGATTTAACCAAAAAAAAAAAAGCTTCAGATTGTTTGGTGTCAAAAAAGTTCATGTATTTGGCATCATTCCTTCATTAAAAATAGCCTTATAAATTCAGATTCCTACTTTTATAACTAAGTCTTATGGAACCTTATGGAGTTAGGAAGTGCCTAAGAAGCTGTAAATACAGAAAAATATGTATCACCAGCAGAGAGTGCTTATGAAATCCCTTATCTTCTTTAAAGTTATTTCACATGACTCCCTCAGTCAGAATCTGACCTACATTCTATCTCCTCTTTGTTTCACAATGGATTTTCAGGTGTTGCTGACTTGCCCTCACCTCTACTGAAAAACAAATCACAGCTTCCTGAGCCATCTCTTCATTGAGTCATCTATTAAGTAAACTGAGCGATAGTAATAACACGGATCCCAGAATCTTGAGACACTTGATCCCAGAGTGCCTCAAGACAGCTAACTACCATACTTAACTCAGTAGGAGAACTTAGACATAGTTCCATGTGGATATTATCATGTTTCTTGTTGAGCATCAGAACTACTATATGTCTGTATAACTGTGTTTACCTTAAACTGATCCTATAAAGAGATATCAGTACTGCACTGATTGCTACACACACAGTTTAGGTGGATACATTATGAGCTTATTGTGCCTTGATTACATAGTTGATGCAGGAAATGATATAGAAGAGCATCTTAGTTTAGCTGTGTTAAATTGTTTTCTCCAAGCGCCTAAGTAGGTCCTTGTGCTGAATCATTCTCTGAAATCTTCTCTCTTCACCCAATGACTAATGGTAATTTATGGAAACTAAGCATGAAATATAGGAAGTTCTTTTAGAAATCTAAAGTTTTAGTTTTTATTTTGTGGCTGTTTTGACACACAGAAACTAGAGTTGTAACATGTAGAATTCATGCTGAGTTTGAGGGGTAAAGAAGAAAATTGGTTAAATATCCAGAGATTTAAAATATTTCAAATCATAATCCAGTGTGAGGATTCAAAATTCAGGTAATTTAGGGTTTTTGTTTGTTTGTTTGTTTGTTTGTTGTTGTTGTTTTTCCCATTAGTGAAGGTATTTCATCCAGGACTTAACACTTATATACTCAGCACATTGTAATAACATATTAAAATTGTTTGATAGTTCTAATTATATATTTTTATAATATATCATAAAAATATAATGCTATATTTTTATAATGTTTCCCAATTAGGGGCCATAAAATTAAAAGATAGTAAAAACATATATGATTGCATATAACTATGTAAGTTATTTATTTCTGACACATTGGAGGCAGTATGCTGTGACATTTACCAACATTTCTGAGTTTTTTATCAGCTTGTTTTTTGTCTGAATCTGTGAGCCCAATTGGAGAACACTCCAGTGAGTAGACAGGTTTAAAAATTTTGGCCTAAATTTCTGAAAGCTGAGTGTAATAGATATTAGGTGCCTGCCTGTTAACATGCTTAGAATTTAATTAGTTGTTTAAAAGGGCTTTGGAGAATTTTGTGAGAAAGGTATTGTGTTTGTGTCCACCTACATTGTCTCTTGCTCAATCTTTCCTCCTTCTTGAGGTCATCTGCAGGATAAAGACATACTCAGTAAAGCATCAACATAACAATTGTTGCATTGTTTATACTGTTCAAATCCCACTTACTTCCCACTTCCTGCCTCTCCAGAAATATTCTCCAGAAACACAGTCTTCCTCAGCCAAAGTAGTTGCTTCACTTATATTGAATCTTAAAGTTTTGCTCCAAATGCCTATTCATTTTCTCCCAGTCTCTCTGATCCTAGTAGTTATAATCTCATCCAGTCAGGTTTAGGTTGTAATTAGCAATTAAAGCAATTAACATATAGATAAAGTAAAGAAGAAGGCCAAGAGTCTGAAAGACACAGACAAAATATGATGGAATGACTCCTTGATTTGATCAGGATATTGTTCTTTACATTCTGAATATTTGTAGTTATATTCTGTTCTTTACTGTTTTTCTAGTGTAGTTTCTAGTCACTTGGGAAATGTGACTAGAACTTGGGAAATGTGAGTAGGGAACATTTTATAACTTTTTATAACATTTATATCCTATTAATAACATTTATATTCTACTGATATAAAATGTTCTTTTTGTGAAATTATAAATATTTCCTTCAGTTATACTTTTATTATATTATATGCCTGTGCATTTAATCAAGAGATTAATGTTCATCTGCATACTTCTGCTATCTCTTTGTTTTGCTTTAACCTCAAATTCAATATCCTGCTTCTATAAAGCTGTTCAGATCTTGTACCTTTTTCAGTGGATTAAATCCAAAGATAACTGTATAAAATAACTTATTTTCTTCAAGTTTGTAAAGTACAACTAATGAAAGAATAATTAAAAGCAAGAAAAAAACTTTATTCCTAAAATTTTGCAAATACAAATACAAATAATACAAAGAAGAAATCTGTGAGGACACAAGAAACAATCATTGACTTTAACTCCAAATTTGTAGTTTTGATGAACGTAGTTTTGTGAGATCTGAGAATAACAGTTGCTCAACTTTGGTGAAAGGAAAGTATCTATTGCCAATTAAGTAGAGAAAACAAGACTGAAATTCTCCTTGTTCATAGCACCATTATTATTGTTCTACACTTTTACTTAGGCTTAATCCATTTCACACATTACAGCTTGACCTGAGTTGTGTTAGGTATTTAACAATAACTAAAAATCTATACTCTCAGAAAGTAGAGGTGATATAGAAGTAAAAAAATTACCTCCAACTAAAGCTGGACCTACCCCATTTGGAATTATGATCCTTTTGCTATTTCATCCTGAATTCCCAGGAGTTATAGATTATTTCCTACATTTTTGGGGGGGGATGTTTTTCCCTTGAAGCTTTAACTTTTGAACTTGAGCTACTTAGATGTTTTCATTCGTATGAAAACAATGAAAGAGAAAATTCACTCAATCTTTTTCTCTAAATGAAAAGATTCCTCTGAAAATATGGTAAATTAAAAAAAAATAATAATTAGTCTATCTTTTATGATTTTGGGATTCTCCCTATTTTCAACATTAGTAAAACTTGTTTGAATAAATAGCCAGTAAAAACTAGATTCAAAAGAAATATTTTCTTCTATTCAGGAAATAATAACAATGAATCATCAAATAGATCTTATCTATAAAGTATTTTAAATGATCAGTTGATTCATTCATGAGAAGAGAAGGGACCAGTGGCTCACGTTCTCCATGTAAGAATACTTTTTTCTTCTAAAAATGCCTCTTATTCATTATCCAGAAAACAGTCTCTGTTTGGTCTCAAGCTTTTCTAAATTTATCCTGGCAAACTGGATCCTTTTTTCTTCTAAAACTGAAGCAGCTCTGTAGTTTCTCTCACAAAGTTAACTCCTTGCACCACAGAAGAGATCAAAGCTAATATATAAAGCTTAAAGATGTTGTACTCATATTGACAGTTTTTGATCCCATTCTATAAGAATGCCAAGGCTAGAAAGCTTGCTGTTTCTCATCCTCATATTTTGGTGTGCCATGGCCAGATGAAACTCTAGATGGGAGGTTAGTAGAATTTTCCTCATGGCCTATAGAGGCAGCTTATTCTTTATATTGTAAAGGTCTAAGCCTGGTCTAGGTTAATGAGTGAAGCAGGATCCAAGAGACCTGGGGAATAAAGCCAGTTGCTCCAGTCCTAGGTATCTTTTGAAAAGAGATCGAACAACTCCAAAACTTTCAGATAAACTATGTGATCATGTTTTGCTGGTGTTTTTTTGTGTTTTGTATGTGTGTGCGCCTTTGTTTGATTAGATATTGCTGCAAAATCTGAGGCCATCAGTCCATTTCAGCCTGCTACCCTAGACTAGCATGAGCAAATAGATGGCAAAGGTCATAAGTGGTGGAATGTAAAAGAGAGTGCAAATAAAAGTTGTTACTCTGTATCATGCCACAAGCATGGCTGAGGGCTCAGATTGCTCACCCTTCAGGAAATACCTATCCTATCCATCACTAACTGGACCAGGTATATTGACTGCACTTAGTGCACAGGTGATCAGCTGAGACTGAAGACCTAACTTTGAGAGAAACATAGTTGGGTGAAGGGGACTCTGCCCACACCATTCATTGATTAAACAGACACAAAAACAAAACAAAACAAAACAAAAAAGGACCATCCTAAAATATTTAGACTTTAAATATTTATTTTGGATTGGCAGATATACTTTTCAAGTTGTATGATTGATATTATGCCATTTTTACATCAAGAATTGAAGGCTAGTAACTTATAGGTATTATCATGTCTGAACAGAGAGATAAGAATCATTCAAAATTGCAAGGATGACACTAAGCTGCCAGAGTTGATTTTTTCCACTCGTGTGGTCAGCTTTGCACTTGTCCAAGATATTGTTCACATCAAATGACTTTGCTGTAGTGACATACTTGTAGATTCTTATTTGACTCTGAAGGATCTCCTGAAATAAACAAAAATCTGATGGAGGATTTAAAGGCATTCTTTACCTATAAATGTTCCACTGACCTGGGACTTGTGTTTGGCGTAGTGGTTTTTTTCTAGAATGGCATGGTTGTCAATTCATATCAACTTCCTCAAGACTCTCAGCATCATTACAGTTTAGATCTCATTCTTTTAGTTATACCATAGGCACTGTGGTAAGGTACAGGGTGAATTCTTGTTTGTACTTTTTCTTTTCTATTCATTCTGTGGGTAATTCAGATGGAAATCATTTTTTAAAATTATATTCCATAAAAGCCTGCTGGCTTTTTTTGATTGTGAGGTAACTAGTCTTCTAGTAGGAGAAATCTCAAATGACTGGTCGTTTGTTATCTCCTATGCCTGGAACTGTGAACTATGTGAAAAAGAGTCAATTTGATTATTCCTTTTTCCTTTCTTTCCCTCTGCTGCCACCACATGGTTATGTGCCAGTAAGGCAAGAGAGATTGAACGATCTTTTTTTTTTAAAGCGTAAAAGTATTAGGTATGCATTACCCACAGGTCATAGGTATGTATTACCTACCTTTCAGGGAAAAATCATTTCTAAAGATTCTTACTGGCTTTAATAGTGCTCATTCTAGTTCTGCAAAGAGGCACCTTGTGATTTACTGTGGTTTTTTTTAACAGCCACTGTTTCTTTTATTGTAGGATCTGGGAATCCCCACTACTCCAGGCTGCCAAGGAGAACAACCTCCAAGCTATTACAAAACTTCTTACTGATGGAACATGTGATATCTATCAAAGAGGTTACTTGATTCTTTTGTGACAGATTACTTTCTGGGGAAGATAAGAACTTCCTACAAAAGTCAGAGTAGCTTTTCTGTGCCACAACATTCACAATAGCAGTATTTAATTGCTTATTTATATGTCAGAAGCTGAAACAAGCTTCTAAAACAGTTTGAAGAAAAAATGTAATTGTCTCCATTTTGCAACAAAGTAAGGATTCTAGCTCAGAGACATGGTCAATTGCTAAGTGTGTTGTGACAATTTGAAATTATATGGTTGGTTTACAGCTTGACCAAGTCTCATTTCTAGAAGGACTGCGTGAAATCATTTTCTGAAGGTGATGGCTAGAGTGTGCTTATTTTATGTCCTGCCATTTAAAAAATACCCTTCTTTTCGAAAACACCTGAAGTCTCTGTTCAGCTTCCAGGTTTTGAGGGGATGAAGGAAAAGACTATGCTGCTAGCATGTCATACAATGAGACAGCATCCCCTAATGCTCAAGGGAGAGCCTAGCACTTCCATAATTCTCCACATTTATAAATTCATATCTGCTTTTATCCCATGTGGCTCAGTGTTTAGATGACCCATATGCTTCTCTTACTGTTTCTAGGTGCATTAGGGGAGACAGCCCTTCACGTAGCTGCCTTGTATGATAATGTGGAAGCTGCAGTGGCTTTGATGGAGGCCGCTCCAGAGCTCGTCAACGAAAGGATGACATCAGAGCTTTATGAAGGTACCTCACGGTAGGGGAATGGTTAGTGTCCTCTGCAGGAGGAGGGAAGAAGCCTCATACATTTAGGAAATTGCCTCAGACATTCAATACCTCTTTTAAAGAATTTGAGCAGGCCTACTTTGGTCTTGTCTTGATCTTCTCTTTACATCCCATGAAATTTTTCATGGGACACATCATCCTATTGGTTTTGTTGGCAGATTATAAAATCCCTTTTAACAGATTCACAAAAAGATTTAAGTAGAAATGGACCTCTGGACCTCTGCTCAAAGCAGGGATAACATCAAAGCCAAATCTTAATACCTACATATCCTTTTTTGTTTGTGTGCTTACAGGGCAGACAGCTCTCCACATTGCAGCTGTGAACCAGAACATCGCTCTTGTGAAGGCTTTGCTCAAGAGAGGGGCCAATGCCTGCATGGCACGGGCCACTGGGCAATTCTTCAGGCGCAGCTCCCAGAACCTTCTCTATTTCGGTACAGCCTTATTTAATCTTCCTGCTGCTATGGGAGGAGCCCAGTGGAGTGATGAAAAATGAGGGAGAATTGTTTTTGTCTCCACCTAATTGATGAGCAGAGACTCCTATCCTGAGAGTCCTCAGTCACACACCTTTTAGCAGGCCATATTTCTTCACCTAAGTACATAGGTACAATTACACATAAATATATAAGAACTTTGCATGCACATAACTAAAAAACATGTTAAAGTTATATATTGTTGAAAAGTATATTTATTGCATACTACAACTCACTTATCATCCATTATACGATATTCTCCTGATAAGGATATTTTGTCTTTTCTAGTGTTGTGGGCTTGTTATTTTCTTCCTTTCTATACACAGGACTAGCAGTGAGGGCAGGAGTTTTACAAATTGCCTGGAGTAACTCTTCCTTTCCTTTCTAGTATTCCTTGGCTTTCCCACTAAGTGATCCAACTTCTCAAGCATCCTGGATCATTAATATTGCTTCCTCCTTGTTCCTTCCTTTGCAGGAGAACATGTTTTATCATTTGCTGCCTGTGTGGGAAATGAGGAGATTGTAAGGTTGCTCATTGAAAATGGAGCTGACATCAGAGCTCAGGATTATTTGGGTATGTGTGATGGGGCCCAGTGAATTGTATATAGCAGAGCTGGACACTTCAGTTCATATTCCTGTCATCTGTGTAAACATATATTTTTCTTTCATTATAAACGGCTGTTGGATGAAGTCATTGTTAATGGCATCAGTCAAGTAGCAGCTTATTAATGTTGTTGAGCAATAATTACTTTCCTTCTGCAAGACTGGACTATTTCACTTGTTTTATCTATACTGTTTCCTCCACAGGTAACACTGTTCTTCACATCCTGGTTCTACAACCTAACAAAACATTTGCCTGCCATATGTACAGCCTGATACTTTCCTATGACAGAAGCAAACAAGGATCAGGATCACTTGAGTTGATTCCGAACAATGAGGGGCTTACTCCATTCAAATTGGCTGGTGTTGAGGGCAATACTGTGGTAAGTTAGTGTGTGACACAATTGCCTGAAAGATATTGCACAGGGAAAGGAATTCAGAAACGGATAACTTGAAGTAATCTCATCCAGATCATGGGAGTTTTAACACAGTTAGTGGGTAAAAGATGTCTAACTGCTTCTTCCTTTTTCTGCCAGAAGTCTCACAAAATACCTGAATACATGTATAAGAAGTTTCTTAATCCTAATAAGAGGAACAATTGCCTAAAGAATATATCTTTTCTCCCATTTTTGAAACATTTGTGGTACATATATATGTGTATGTGTGTGTTACCAGAAAGATCAAGCAAAGTCATATTTAAAAAGTTGTCTCTACCAGCTAGATGTTATTAGCTTACATATGACACATAGAAAAGCATAAACAAGAAATTTTTTAATATGAAATTTCATACTTATGCTTAACTTGATGTTGGGTATAATTGCAGGTGAGTTAGGTCCCATTGAACTACTGTTATTTGTCTACTGACAGAAAAAGATAATAGACACATGGACCACTGGTCTCCTCCAGAGTAACAGTTCCTATCTGTATTCTTGATAATGTGTGTCTGAAATACTTGCTGAATAAAACAAATATTCACCCCCCAAAACATTGTTCTGTTCTGTGAATTATCTTGTTTGAAAGTAAGTCCAGACAGATTAAGAGGAACATATTAAAATTACCATATATTTTGAGAATATCCAGTGTCATTTTTGTAAGTGGAAGTACTTTTATCATTACTGAAGAGAGGCAGGTCGTGAAATATATGAGAACTATATCAATGAGGAAGTTCAAGGGAAATATTTTGTAAAGAAGAATTTATAACAATATTAAAGTGTTGCAATGCAAATGATTATAAGTTGAGTAGTTTCTGATCTCCTCAACTGCCTTCATTTTTCTTCAGATGTTTCAATACCTCATGCAGAAGCGGAAGTACAATCTCTGGTCCTTTGGCCCCTTTACCACTGTGCTCTATGATCTTACAGAGATTGACTCCTGGGCTGAAGATCAGTCCTTCCTTGAACTCATTGTCTCAACCAAGAAGAGAGAGGTACTGCAAACACAGAGGTCTTTATGGACAGTGGACTTTGCCACATGTTGTAGAAAGTACAGGAAATGTGGTCGCTTTTTATGATATGGCTGAATCTGATGGTTTAACAGCTACTCTAGAGATATTTCTATATAATTATCTAGAGGATAATAATCTAGAGCTAATTTCTGTAGCTGTGAGGCTGATTAACACAGTATCTCTGTGAAGCAGACATTGCATTCAGAAATTATAACCTAGTAAGCAATGGAACAACCTTGGAAGTTGTCCAGAATGCTAAAACAGTCCTGAACGAAAGAAAGAAAACTGTCCCTTTGTCCTGAAACACATAGTGCATGCAAATCCAAGATTTCTAATTTCAGTGTGTAAGGAGTCCCAAATACTGTAAGACATGATGACTTTTTTATTTTCCAGGACATCATTAAAATATGAATAATTACATTTTTTGCCTAACTAGAGTAGTGTCGTTAGGCACCAATCAGAAACAGGTTCTCCTTGCATCCCCTTTAGAAGATGCAAGCACAGATACGTACTAAGGCACAGTTTCTGCCACGTTACTGCACAAAAAGTGGGAAAGACAGCTAAGCTACAGCAAGACTCCACTAAGCTTCCAAACTTAGTTTCACTCTTTTGAAAATGAAATGAGAACATCTAAGGCTACATTATCTAGATTCATTCTCTCTCAATTTCTTCTGATCTTTCTGAATATTTCTTCAGCCGTTTGTTGAAATATACATATTCCTTATAAAGCGATCAGTGTATTTTTGGCTACTTAAGGGAAAAAGAACGTAACAGGAAAAGGAGACCCTCTAGAGAGCAGGAAGTTTTCATTTAAAGTAACTTTCTCATGCCACTTTGACTCATCCTTGCAATGTTCCTCTTAGCAGTGCACAAGAAAATAGACCTAGAAGAATTTAATAAAGTGTATGAGTCAAATTTGATGCAAGGTGTGAAATAAATCCTGTGGGTCCTACTGATGTTCTAAGTATCTCTTCTGTTTGTCTTCCTATTATGGAAAAGATCTCTTACAGAAAAGGCCTCACTGATATTTTGGCGCTCACCAGGCAGCTTTAGCCAGGATTCTTGGAAGAGAGTAGCTTATTGCTCCTGTGAACCCTGCACATGTTCTATTGTCAAATAAAAGAGCCAAATAAATTCTTCCCCTCTTTTTTTATAGATAAAGACCTGCAGATGAAATAACCCTGATGATTCTAAAATAGCTGAATTCAACTGGTTCCATCTACTAAGTAGATTTAGATCTTTGACCTACAAAGCAATCTTTGATCCTCCATAAACATGCCAGCCATTAACCTGTTTCGGGACCTTGAGTATTTACATATTCTGCTTACATCAATGGACACTGCATTCGCACACAGGGAAGCCCAAAAAAGGGCCACAGGCACACCAAGGGTGGAGATACCCTCAGTTTCACATATTGTTTTTGGGGAGCTGTAGACAACCTGAATGATCATCTGTAGGACTCTACTACTTGCAAAGAGGAAAACTTAGGATAACTACATCATTACTTTGAGTACCTCAATTAATTGCATGAGGTTCTGTGACTGTGTTGTTTATAGTAATGGTGGTCTAAGGATGTATATGAAGGAAAATTACTAGGAAGATGTGGTGACCTTTATTAAACAAGTAGATGGATGTGTAAATAATCAAGCAAGCTGTTGGGCATGCATGCTGAACTTTTGATCTTAAAACAGCTTCATTTTTTAAACCTAGAACAAACTAAAAATAATTGCATTAAGCTTAATCCCGTATATTATAATTCCAAGTGACAATCCAAGACAAAATGTACATTTTTCACAACTTGCATAAATTCTTTATGTGTAATTATCTCTTCAAACATATGGTATGATCATATTGACCACTACTTCTTCAAAAAGCATACATATGCGATTTTTCCTTAAAACAGAAAAACTTTTCTCTAAATATAATGCCTTTATATTGCAAGTAACATAAAAAAATTAATTCCTTTACTCACAGCTCCTCTAAATATACTTTTTAATGACCATTTCTGTCATTTCTGAAAGTATGGTCTTCACTTTTCTGATGCAGCTTTTTATTTCTTTGTAATTCTACTTACATATTACAATGAATATGTAGAATTTCTTTGTAATTCTACATATTGCAATGAATATGCAATGTGTATAATGTACTATACACAATATTATACGTGTATAGTATACAATGTGTATAATGCATACATGGCAGAGCACAACGTTAATGTATGCAGTAGTGCTATTTTTCACAGCACACGAGTCTTGCTGAAGCTTCTGTTCTGGAAATGTGTAGGGTTTAGATAGAGTTGTGTTGGACCATTACGATTTTAAGAAGAAGGACCAAAACTTCAAATTTATTATTAATAATTTATAGAAAGGAAATTGAAAATCCTGGATTTTCTTACAGTATGTCTTGCTATTGCTTCAAGTGGAAAAATACATTGCTCTAGAAATCTTTCCAAATTCTCTGAGTTGTCTGTTAAGCTGAGGTAATATCATAGAATCATAGAAGCACCTCTCGTATGAGGAGAGACTGCGTGAGCTGGGCCTGTTCAGCTTAGAGAAGAGGAGACTAAGAGGGGACCTA
>JAUBOD010000331.1:322259-363517 GCA_032353885.1 Nothura maculosa
GCGGGAAGGTTGGACTAGATGATCTCTAGAGGTCCCTTCCAACCTTATAGATTCTGTGATTCTGTGATTCTGTGATCTCTAGAGAAGGAGATTATACAACCTCCTGAGGAACAGCCTCCAGAGCCTGTTACAGGGCTCTGTCACCCTCACTGTTGAGAATTTTTTTCTTAAATTCCTGGGGAACATTTTCGGTGCTTCAGTTTGTGGCCATGTCCTCTAGTCCTGTTAGTGGCCACCACTGAAAAGAGGCTGGCCCATCCTCCTCACTCCTTCCATTGAGGTTTTTATAGACACTGATCAGGTCCCCCCTCAGCCTTCTCTTCTTCAGGATGAACAGCCTTTCTTCATAGGGCAGATGTTCCAGGCCCCTGATCATCCTCATAGCCCTCTGCTGGACTCTCTCCAGCAGCTCCAAATCCATCTTGTAATGGGGAGCCCAGAGCTGGACAAGGTCTCCAGGTGTGGCCTCACTAGGACTGAATAGAGGGGGACAATCACTTCTCTCAGCCTGCTGGAAATGCTCTTCTTACTGCACCCCAGGATCCTATCGGCCTTCTTGGCCACGAGGGCACACTGCTGCCTCATGGTCAGCTTGTCATCGACCATGATGCTCAGGTCCCTCTCTATAGAGCTGCTCTCCAGGTCAGTCCCCAGCCTGTACTGGTGTCTGGGATTATTCCTCCCCAAGTGCAGGACCTTGCACTTTCCCTTGTTGAACTTCATGAGGTTTCTCACTGTCCAGTTGTCCAGTCTGTCCAGGTCCCTCTGGATGGCAGCGGCAGCCCTCAGGGCTGTCAGCTACTCCTCCCAGTTTGGTATCATCAGCAAACTTGCTGAGGGAGCACTCCCTCCCTTCAGCCAGGCCATTGATGAATAAATTGAACATAAGTGGACTGAGGACTGACCGCTGGGGGACACCACTAACTACAGGCCTCCAACTCAACTCTGTGCCATTGATCACTGAGCTCTGCCATCCAGCCAGTTCTCCATCCTCACCCCACCATCCACTCATCTATCCCATACTTCTGGAGCTTGCCCAGGAGGATGCTGTGAGGGACTGTGTCAGAAGCCTTGCTGGAGTCCAGGTAGATGACATCCACTGTTCTCCCCTCATCTATCCAGCTAGTCACTCCTTCATAGAAGGCGATCAGGTTAGTCGAGCATGATTTCCCCTTCGTGAATCCATGCTGACTATTCCTGAGCACCTTCTTGTCCTCCATGTGCTTGGAGACAACAGCCAGCATGAGCTCTTCCATCACTTTCCCAGAGATGGCGGCAAGATTGACTTGCCTGTAGTTGTCTGGGTCCCCCTTCTTGCCCTTTGTGAAAACTGGCATGACATTGGCTTTCTTCCAGTCCTCAGGCACCTCTACCGTTCTCAGAATCTTTCTTTAAAGAGATCTAATGATGTAAAGGACACTTTTATATGTTTCCAAGAAAGGAAGAATTTCCACAATTGTTATTAAGTTGATAGGAAGAACTGTTGAACTCAGCGTAAATTTAGATCTATAAATGATGGTTTCCAGTTTTAAAAGAAAATTAAAAAAAAGGAAAGCAAAGCAAATTTCATAAGGTTGCCCCACAACTTTGTCCTGCAACTGAAATAGAATTCAAATAATCTTATTTTCAATATTCTTTTAATAACATTGTATCTTTTACACAGATTGGAGAACCAGTTGTCTATAAAGTGTAGTGTGTTGGCTTCCTTAGCATAGAATATTCTTTAAAATGGATTTCAATTACAGTAAAAGACTATCCATGAAATAGAATAGTTTTATACACGTTGCAATCCCCAAAGTTCACAGGGTTTATAAACCTTCTGACACTGTAAGCCAATCCCTACTATAGACGTATCATATTCTTTGTTTATAGCCCTGTAAAAAATGAGATCATTGTTAAAAGCTATTTTAAATGATATGTTTTCTTTCCTGCAATGCAGCCTCATAGATTAGCGTTAATGTACCTAAATCACAGCTAAAATGTTTATATGCATCCAGGCCTACAGAGAAAATAAGCTTATTCGAGTATCTAATGTGCTTCTCTTGTGCTTCTTACCTGTACTCAAAAGCCATTTTTTGCAGGGTGTGTTTTTCTTACTTTTTCCTTATGTATGTTCTTTACTAGTAACCTGAACTGACATGAGCATTCTCATTTTTGCATAACAAATTCAGCTACTTAATGCTGAATAGTACAGGCAAGCATAATTTTCTCGTGTTGTCCCAGGAAACAGCATAAATGTAGCTTATAGACAAATTCCCTTATGGCAAATAACTTTTTTATCTTCTTAAGGCCCGACAGATCTTAGACCTAACACCTGTGAAGGAACTGGTGAGCTTGAAGTGGAATATGTATGGACGGCCCTATTTCTGTTTCCTGGCTTTATTCTATGTGCTCTACATGGTCTGCTTCACTATGTGCTGCGTATACCGACCACTGAAACCCCGAACAGACAACAAAACAAGCAGTAGAGACAATACTATCTATATCCAGAAAATGCTGCAGGTACTGTGTCTGTAGGACTCAGAGCCCACGAGGCAGAACTTGGTAATTCTAAGCTAAACTACTTGACTGGAAAGTCCAAATGCTTTCCAACTCCCAGTTACGGCTGTCCTGCTTTTCTCTTCCTGCCTTAGTCAGTGAGGAACACTGGATATACACTGTTCTCTACCGTTCTCTGTGCTCAGGCTGATCTTGTTTCTATAGCCTCTTCAGTCCTTGGCACATTTTTTATACTACCCTACCCTACCCTACCCAGCAGATTTTCTGTTTTCCTCTATTCTTTTCTTTTATTTTTTTTTTAATTTCCTCTCTTTCCTCTCTTTTTTTTTTTTCTTTTAGGAATCATATTTGACATATGAGGATGAGCTGAGGCTGGTGGGTGAACTGGTCACAGTCATAGGTGCTATAGTAATTTTGATTCTTGAGGTAAGAGAAGTAGTAACTTATATAGACTTGAGTTTACTTAAGCCATGTTAGATTTAATGGAAAAATATTAGTTTGTGTTTAGAACTTGGTAGGGGTTATTTTCTGAGTTTACTGCTTCAGTATACTTCTGTGGCAACTGGCACTGGCAACAGCATCTTTGAAAAGAAGCAGAGATTATGATAGTTTACCTGTAAGATTCCAGGTGCCAAAAAAGAGTTGGAAGAACTGGTCCTAGTACAAGTCAATAGATTCTTAGAGACTTTCTATACTCATTTGCTGTGTTAGAGATGTTAAGTGATCTCTGTATGAACTATTAAAAATTTGTCGTTAGCTGGAGATCAGGAACTCTATTGACCTATGACAGGACCCTCACTCAGAATTCTGAGATGGACCTATCTAGATGTTCACTTTACTACTTTACCACAAACTCTTCCAAAAAAAGATCAGGAGCTCTTTCTATTAAAACACACACCTATGGACTTGACTTTATTAAAATATGGACTACAAGATCGAACTTTTCAAATAGAAAAAAAATCAAATGACAGAGAGATCTGAAATAAAACATAGCTGGTGAACAGCTTGCCCTCTGCCCATATATTCACACAGAGGCCCAGAGGTGCCAACAAGACACAATCCCTTTGTTTTCAAAGGAACATAATGCAGAAACTGTGAATAAGCAAACAAAGCAGGTGTGGCTTGCTCCAAGAGCATGTGATTATTAGGGCTTACCAGGATAATTAATATTATAATGAACTATGTCTGAGTCATAAAGTCAATAGAGTGTCTCTCTTAGATCCCAGATATCCTTAGAGTTGGAGCAGCAAAATACTTTGGACAAACCATTCTAGGAGGTCCTTTCCACATAATTATGTAAGTATATCTTCTCTGAAGTCTAAAAATACATTGTCTCTCATTATTCCCTCTACTATCTTTTACTAGACGAATCACCTTGGCTGTTCTTTTAGAATATTCCATTTCTTGATTTCTTTTTCTTACTGACTCAAATGGTGTGAAATAAGCCAGACGAGGGCATGTAGAGTTGAGCAGATTGATAAACCCTATGTAACTCTGCCTATGGAACTGGTGTCTGTATGTGCCTGTCTTGAAATTTTTAGAAAGAAAAGAAAAAGTAGGGTAAGATTCCTTTACTGAACTTTATTCACCGTCTTTCACTGTCTTTTTTTCATTTGCAGTATCACATATGCTTGCATGATTCTGATAACCATGGTGATGCGTCTCACCAGCATGACTGGTGAGGTGGTGCCCATGTCCTTTGCCCTGGTGTTAGGATGGTGCAATGTCATGTACTTTGCACGAGGCTTCCAGATGCTGGGACCCTTTACCATCATGATCCAAAAGGTATAAGAAAAAAAAATGGACTTGTTACACACATCCTGACACCACTTTCCAGATAGGGAGAATTTAGAGAATGTTCTTTCTGTCTCAGGATTTAAATTAGTAGAAAAGAGTCAAGTTCTTGTCTGCATGAAGAGTTTGGAACTTTCACATTCTTTCTCTTATAAGAGAATGGAGGCATCCATAAAATGCAGAAGCTTCCTTTCATCCACTTATGACCTTAGAATCCGGAAAACAGTTTACATATGGTTGCATAGTGACTTGATGGGACAGCTTAACCTTACAGCAGTGCTGTTTTTGCTTTACAGATGATATTTGGTGATCTTATGCGCTTCTGCTGGCTCATGGCTGTGGTGATACTGGGCTTTGCATCAGGTAAGTCTCCAAAAGGAAATGTGGGTTATGTTATCTCTGCCAACTCTTCTTGTTTGAATCAAGTGCAGAGTTTGGTGTACTTTCAGGTTACCCTCTCAGCTGGCAGAGGGAATGATGACATATAATTTCTATTTTGTTCAGCATGGTATGTTTCCCAGCATTGATTTCTGTTCTAATAGATTTGGTTACTAACCCTTGCTTTTTCTAAGATAATGAAAATGCATACAATGCAGATAATGTCAACATATTTAAGTCAAGACTTAAAAAAGATACTGCATTTATTATGTTTATCTTCAAAAAGATGGCATTTACACATATACTCTATGCTATTCTACCCATGAAGAAGAAAAAATCTTTTTTTGTTGGTTTTGTTTTGAACACATATAGCTAACAAAAGTCTCAAAAAGAGTTGTAATGGTGACCAGTGACCCTACTCTGGGATCTGGTCTTGTTATAGTGAGTACTACACTAAACATGATGTGCAGTACCTTTCCTGACTGGCTCATGTTGTCAACATCTCTAATAGGACTTAGTTGCTGCTCTTGGATGATGATTCATGTCATTAAACTATTTTTATCTTTTTTCTCATTGTTCTCCTCTAGCTTTTTACATCATTTTCCAGACTGAGAACCCTCAAAACCTTGGCCAATTCTATAACTATCCCATGTCCTTGTTCACCACCTTTGAGTTGTTCCTCACTATCATTGATGGCCCTGCAAACTATGATGTGGACCTGCCCTTTATGTACAGCGTTGTATACTTTGCCTTTGCCGTCATTGCTACTCTTCTTATGCTCAACTTGCTTATTGCCATGATGGGTGACACACACTGGAGAGTGGCCCATGAACGGGATGAGCTCTGGAGAGCCCAGGTAATTTGAGTTACATGATATTGATTTTTCTTCTGAATAAAGAGAGGGAAAGGTTGACCAAGGGAAATGCCTGGCCAACTGTTTGCTCCACCACCTCTGCACTACTGAATGTATTTAAAAACTCTTGCCAGATTTTTTCACATGGGCTAATACAGTAAGCTATGTCCTTTTAATTCTGTGCATTTGCTCCCAAATTCTTTAGACTTATAAAATTTAAGCTATGTAAGTTTATAGTATAAACTGCAAGATTATGCCTCTGCAGCTTTTCCTATATAAAACTGCCTTCCAAAATAACTTTCTTTTACCTGTATACCCATCTTATTTCAAATAGCTGCTAGAAACCTCTCCAGCCTTTCTGTGTCTCCATAGCTGTCTGCTTCTTAACTCAGAGAATGTCTTGAAAAAATAATTAAATCTGACCCTGTCTTAAACATCACATTCCTTTGTAATTGATAGTTAAATAATAATTACAGAGGTGATTGACTCAAAAGAAATAAAAATGTACAAAAATGGTTTCAAATAGGTCAATTCTGCCTTTAGGTGCATTAAAGGAAGTTGGCCTATCTCTCTTGGTCAGAAAGCTTGTGCTGCTTTTTGTGTCATCGAACAAGATCAATTATCTAGCTGCTCAGCAGGATATACACTTCTTTTTTTTTTGAGAGGGAAAACAGTTGGTCAAATGATGATTAGCTGCAATTCTCTGGCTAGGATAACAATTTTATATGATGGTGAATAGGCTCTGAAGTTGTTAAAGCTCTGATATTGATGTAAGTACCATCCTTCTTTTAGCTTGAGGATTACACAATTGTGTAATTTGATTACACAACACCTTATTGCAAGGTATAAAAGGAAAGATGTTTAATAGTGTTTTAAGAGTACCACTGTTTCTTCAAGATGTGGCACAGTTAGTAGCAAAATAATGAATTCTCACATAATAAAAAAGGTATTGACTCTGTTTTTTTCTCAGTACTTGTGGATTTATAAGTGGATAGGTCTATAGCAAAACCAATAATTTTTAAGAGATTTTTAAAAATTTATTCAAATTCATATGACTCTTCTTTTTTTTTTATTGTAAAGGTTGTCGCTACAACTGTTATGCTGGAGCGGAAACTGCCACGATGTCTCTGGCCTCGCTCTGGAATCTGTGGTCGGGAATATGGGCTAGGAGACCGATGGTATCTCAGGTGACTTCTCTTCTGATGTGTGTATGAATGTTTCTCAGAAGTGTATGGATGTGAACAAGGAGTCATTTCAGTGGCCAGGGGAGAAGTGTTTGGTGTACTTCCTTTCTAGAACACAGATGCCTGCCTGATTTATGTTCGTGGGGGACAAACACCATTCCCTCTCAAAGCAGTTCTTTGTGAAATCAGTTGATGTTTGCTTGTCTAGTAAGTCCCAGGAGACAGATCTGTAAAGCTGAATATGTTATAAGGCCTGATTTTTTCAGGCCTTGAACTAGACTTTCCTGAAACAATAAACAAATTATTTGCAGTCTAGATAGCATGAGATTCCTCATTATTTCTAATTTCCATCCACATTTATAAGAAAATGAAGGTGAGAAAAGAATATCTTGTCTGGAGATATGTACATTCTCACCACTTCACCTTTTGCTGATAAAACCATAAGGGGGAGTGGTTGCTCTGTGAAGTAGGACTTTCTGGAGACTAGCAGAGAAATGAGGCTTTTTTTTTTTTTTTTTTGTAAAATTTTCTTACAAGTTGTCTGGGCAAGAAAAAATTAAGTAGACTTAAACTATTAGCAATATACCACACATCCAGTCCAAGATGCGGAATACATCTCTGCAAGTGCACCTTCTAACACCAATTCTGAATTTGATGCTAGGAGTAGAGTTGTGATGTCTTCTAGTACTGTCAAATCATATGTATGTTTACTATATTTCATGTGGGGCAGTATTTCAGAAGGTAAGATATAAGCAATGCAGAGAAAGGATGGTGGATGTGGAGATTATAAATCTTGGTGTAAGATGTTACACCATGAGACTTAAAATCATGAAGCAGTAGAGGAAGAAAGACAACAAAAAAGGAAACAGATGAAAAGAAATGTATATATAACAAAAGAAAATTGATCTAGAGATGGAGTTAGATTGACTGGGTCTCCAATGAATGGACTCCATTATCTGCTAATATTTGGCAGCTGGCAAAATGGAAAGGGCAAATTGTGACTAGGAAATGATTTAAAGGAATAGAAAACCTAAGAAGCAATAAAGATAGTGAAGTCAATTACAGGGATGCAGTCAAGGGGGATAACCCTGTGATATCACCTGAGAAGGCAGGGCCACCTGCATAAGAGCTTGTATTAAGGAAGGAAAAATAAAAGGATTGTTCTTTAAATCAGTTTCCTGTGTTTATGTTGACTATTCTAGAATGTTTGGGTTTGCTGGCAGTCCTCTTGTTTGGGAGAAAACTATTTTTTGAGACTGTTCATCATTGTTGCTAAGCTGGAACATTCCTAATTTATTTACGTTTTTGTAATTTTCCTACAGGGTGGAAGACCGAGTTGATCCCAATAAACATAAGATGATGCGGTACACAGAAGCATTTAAGGTTCAGGACAAGGAAAATTGTGACAAAACTTTGGAAAGTATAGAAATTGATAGGAACATCCTGTACAAGAAAGAACTGCCTGCTCTATCACTGTCACGGAATACATCCAGGACTAGTTCTCACCGTGGTTGGGAGATCCTGAGGCAGAATGCTTTCCACCAACTCCAAGGGCAGGTCAATCATGCCATGGAAGAGGAGGTCTACGATGTCTAAGAAGTGTTCTTCCTTAGCCCAGAACATGGATCACTTCTGCCACAACAGTTGTCTGCTCCAAATGTTCAAGCATGGTACAGCATGCCACACACCTGGTGCATCATGAATGGTTGATGGCTTCTATGCCATGATATAGGAATCCAGACTTCTTTCTTCTACCTTCCAGGTATCTCAGTTGTTGCACTAATACTTACTTTAGGTTGGTGGTTTACTGAGACAAGGCCTGTGTGTTTTGTGATGCTTTGTAATGCTGTAAAAAAATGAACAAAAGGAACCAGCACTGGGATTTCATCAATTTACAAAGAGATGGTCAGTAAGTCTTCTCCCAGACTGCTATACATGGCATATTCTCTTCCTTCAGGCTCATCGGATCAGTGTTCTCAGAGTAAGAAGAGATGACTGGAATTCTGTTTTATGTTTTGGTAGAGACCTGAAAAAATGAATCTAACTCAGAGAAGTAATTGTTGATACTGTGATGATTAAAGGACTGTAGCCATTCAGCTAGTTTTCATGGTCTGCTAGATTTTGCCCTCTGAAGAAAGGCAAAATCAATTAACTGCATTGTCTACATTGTTGTCTTAGTAGGACTGTTCTGAGGTTTTTTTGTTCTGTTTTGTTGTACTTTTTGTTTTCCCATGTGAATCCATTTTAAGATATATCCCTTTTTATGAAAGTGATTGTTATTTCTAGCATGATCTTAAAGATTCTAAAGTGGGAAACTTTTCCTCGTCATGACATATGACCTACTTAGGTGACTTTTAGTGATATGTCCTCTATTAGTCTCCCAAGTGAGCTCCAGCTCCCTGTTTTCTGTGGAAGAGTAGGATTCTGAAACACATTTCTCTAACTCACTATTGAAGCAACAAGGCTGTGTTGTGAGCAATACATAGCGAAGAATGAAATGGAGAACAAATGTTGGATAAATGAAAAAGAGTAGTTTAGAAACTGGAAGACTCCTCTCATTGAATGCATTCCTGAGGTAGAGCAACTAAGCCATCCAAAAAACTGTCTCCAGATGTGTCAGTCATTTTATCATTGGCTGAGGGCATCATTAAAAAAAATGAATGTTAGAAAAATGGACTGCTATTTTAGGACTTTTCATATTTTCAGGACCTTGGAATTTCATTCCAGTAGCAGAAGCAAATAAAAAGAAACATATGGTCTTGACATTTCCTTTTCCAACAGGACTAGTAACAGAAATTTCATTTTTGAGGACCTGACACTATTTTTACTGACACTGGACTTTGAGACATCATGATAAGTAAAATCCGAATATGAAGAACCTGAATCCTGTGGATTTCTAACTGTACTGAAATGTCACTGCAAACATCTGCCTCTCATCTCTTTCAGGAGGCTGGGTATCATAATCAAAATCACAATCTTTTAAATTGCATGGGTTTTTATTAAATGTCCTTCTTCTTTTCTCTTACTTGAATGGATAATTAGGTTTCAATAGAAAACTGTCTGTCTCTCTTGAGCTCAGCTATAAATTTCTGAGTTGACACATTTTTTTGAATTGTAAGTGTTGTTTGATTGGTGTGAATTAAGTGTTGTAACTACCATGTTAGAACTTTGGCACTGATGGTCTCTGGAGAAGAGAAAACTGTGACTTGATACATATACCAGAACTGTGATTTGCTGCTCTAATTATTAATGCATTTTCTTTCTTTATGAATGGGAAACAGTAGGAAACAGAAAACTGATGACTCCTCCCACAATATAGCAGTATTAGCCTTTAATACCAACAGAAATTCAGCCTTGAGTACCAACAGAAATACAGTTAAGATGAAACTGCATATGTCTACACAAGTGTTTCCCTTTGTGAATATTTACAAACAGTAACAATAATAATAAACTAGTTGGAAGTATAGGCTATGCAAGCTGTGGTCCTGAGAATGAGTTTGTGCTCTTTTTTTCTTAATGTAAGCCATACTAAAGTTTAGAATAACAAATATGTTGATATTGCAGAAGGTAGAACAGAACACATATAACACTACCAGATCTTGTAGACTTGCCTTATATTTAAAAAAAAAGTGTATATTTTAAATTACATTCTGTAGTAGTCAGCTTTCAAATTCCTTGTATAGAAGACATTTTCTCCTTACAGAATTTGCATAATTTATTTAATTTTTTTACAATTATTTATATGTTAAATAATATAAATCTGGTGGAAAAGAGGTGGTCCTCTTTGTTCTTGTTGTTTTATTAATCAGTGTACAGCAATTCTGTTCTATTTCAGAACTGAACAATTGCTCTTGTATTTGGATTCCAGCTTGCTGAAGTGACTTGTGTATCAAAAATACCTGGAAAAGACCCAAAAGAGGGTAGAATCTTTCATCACTAATAGACAGTTCCCCAGTCATACTTCAACTAATATTTTTTGTTGATGATGAGTAGTGCAGACTGTCTTTAACATAATTTATTTGATCTGAATGTCAGCAACTATAAAAGAAACTTGGGGTCAGAAAAATCAGCAGATAGAGTGGGTAGGACAGGTGCTGGAAATATCAATTGTTTTATGTAAATGTAGAATACCTACTCTCTTACTTTATGGTATGAACCAAGGGTACATGCTCTGTCCACTTGAACCTCAAATGACAAAGTTACAGGATGCACCAAGAAACACTCAAACTGCTTCAAGAAGATCTGTTCCAGATTGGAAAACAGCAATGACTGAAGTCACATAAAAGAAAAGCAATTTATCTGCTGTGCTGCAGGTATGCATTGCTTCAGGATTTGTAGCAGTGTGAAAGCATTTTGTGATGCTGGTATCTCCTAAGATGATTCTGAAACAGATCTTCTCTGCTGTTGTGAACTTTCTTTCCTGCCACTCTCAATGATATTGCAATAATTTCAAGATAGACATTCTTTCCCTCATTGAAATTATTGACTTCAAATTATATTTGAAACCAGTGAAGCAAATTCTGAGTTTAAGGTACTGTGTTATGGATAAATGCTATGATGTAGCTGCTTGAAGAGAAAAGAGATTTATTTTGCTGAAAATAAAAACAATATATGGAGTGTGTTGTTTGCATCTTTACATCTAAAAATAAATATTATGGGATAATTTTTATGTTATCAGAAGGAAATAGAGGACTATGAAGTTCTTTGATTTTTTTTCTAATCATTGCATCTTTAGTAAAAAATATACTTTGGAGAGGAGACATATTTTCATACAGTTGGAATGAGCTATTTCAAACTGTGGAGCAATAGTTCTTGCTGTAGCTGCTTATGATAAAATTCATGCAGATACAAGGAATTGTCTCTAGTCTTACACCTGCAAAAACAGATGTGCACAGCGTGTTTTCGTCTCATAATGATTCTCTGGATTTGATGTTTATATTGTCTCTTAAAAATATTTCTTGTGATTACTCTTATAGCATAGCTAGGTTCTTCATATTCTTCATATTCTATCATGCATTCAGGTAATCAACACAGAAAAAAATGCAAGTCAGGTATGATGTGATGAAATCTGATAGATAGATGAATTTCTGTACATACATTCTGCGCTCTTAACAGACTCAGTTAGTAACAAAGGGGCAAGATAGAATTCTTATTGTGTACTAGATATCAACCACAATTGCTAATGAATTATAGAAGAAAGGAGAGAAGGAAGGAGAGAAGGAGAACTATATGAATTATTTTTCATCTAAAGTGCTAAAGCTGTGTTGATGGACCACTGCCTCATCACAGTAAGAATGCATCCTTGGTAAATTACTTTAGTATGACTATTTTACCAGTACAGAAAATGTCTGTGTCTGCTTAAAGGCTTTTTTCCTCCTCTATCATTAGAAAAAGACTTTCATTGTATTGCTAAGGCAGAAAAGGAGAAAGCATCACAGACATTCCTGAAGCAATTTCCATGCTAAAGCAATGTGAAATGTGCATTATTGGTTAAGAGCTGTCTCTGAATTATTTAAACTGCTTATAAATTGTGGTCTATGAAAGTCCTGTGATAAGCTTACAACTGTAAATGTTAATGGCGATTTTCATAGCAAAAGCCAGAAATTGAACTAACTAACTTTGACAAATCTAAATATCATTACACAGATAAAAATGCTGACAGGAATATAGTCTACTTTCTTGCACTGGAACTAGAAGATAATATAATAGCAAGTATTATTTTTAAAGAGGTATAAGGCAGATACAAGCAGAAGAAGTTTGAACTATGGTTCTAAGCTTCTATGTTTTTAAACAAAAAGTGTGATTACAGCTGTTCATAATTTTGTCCCCAGTTCCATGTATGTGCTTCTACATATAGATGTACATATTGTTTCTATATATATGTTATTCCTTATAGAACAAGAAACAGAACCTAACTGATACAGATTATTCTCAGAACTGCTACCATGCTTTGTCTCCTGGGGATTGTGCTTTGCACTGTGCAAACAATACAGACTGCCTTGTTCACATGATGCACTAAGCTGATGCTGAGATTCTTGGGAACACCAGTGTGCTCAGTTCTCTGATGTCTTAATGTTTGAGGTGTGCCTCACCAACACCCATTGATAAGATCATCTTACACCTATGAAGTGATTAGGTATCGTTCATAAATGTCAAGATGCAAAATGACACCTTTCTTGCATTTTGTTAACAGCTAGCACTAGCTCTGGACAGGCCACACACACACCTGTATCCGTGTTGATCATAATCCTAAAGCAAGTGGCCTCCAACCATACTGATCTCACTAGGGAGGGGCTGATGGAAGAAGTGAATTACTGCTCCCAGCTGAACTTATAGTGCAACAATTTCACCAAGCACGTTTTCAGCTCATGCGGAAAAGAAGGGAAGTGGTTGTCCAGGGTATTCAGACGTGCAAGATTTTTGCTACCACTTTTTCACAATTCCTCCAATTTATGATTTCACAATTTCCTCCAATTCTCTGTGGATGGCTGAGATGATAGAATATTTTGAAATACCTTCTGTATAAGGTCAGAATGACTTTCCTTCTCTTTATTTCCTGCTAAATGGCAGTAGGAGCTGTCATGAGCTGCCGTTTACAACTTTATTCTATATTTCCATCTTGAATACTAGCTGAGGGCATTGTAAGGTTAAAGCATCACTGGAAGTATTTTAAAGAATGTTTCTGGAATCAAGATTTGATGGGTGCTAGTTGAGCCTAAAGAAGATCTGTATAAATGTATATAATGTGTACAAATGTAGTCATAGCTTCTATGGTTCTGTTATTTGCAGAACAAAGCAGATGATTATCTAGTTTCAGAACTACCTCCTCATATCACAAGAGAGGTTACTTATTTAAACTTGAAGATGTATGAACCACGAAGAGTGAAGGCATTTTCTAACTGTTGCATAACCCTTTACGGTTAAAAGCAGAAAGACAATTCTGTACAGTACAAATTTTATATTCTCGGGGAAATATCTTCTTTAAAAGCTAATATAGCCAGTATCTTCCAAAGGCCTAGCTCATGACCCTAAAGGCATTAAGTACCTAAAGACTAAAATTAACTTAAAGTAATTAAGTGCCAAAGTAGTAAGAACTCTATGTAGAGGTGTGTCTGCCTCTGGAGGCCAGCTCTCTTAGTGACTAACAGTTAATTAAAAATAATTTTAATAAATTCTGACGGGTCTGGGCTTGATAAATGGCAGCCCTGTGGATGATCTATGCTAGGAAATATTTCCTCTACATGTGAATCTTTCTTTATATTTTAACATCCTGATTGGCTACATGTTCCTTAGTAGGAAAAAAGAGGTATTTTTATGCTCACTACTGAAGTACTTCCTTCCCTATATACTTTTGAACTATGGTTCAAAAGTACATTTCTTTGATTATAGAATAATCTCTTAGTTTGTCAATTTTCAATTAATTCAATCAATACTCAGTTTTCATTCCAGAGGTGATTTTGTCAGTCAGGAACACTGGGAACTCTCCTTGACCGGAAAGCATGTTAAATAATTTCTTGAACTTTATTATATGATAGACTGAAGCTGAAGCAGAGAATTTTGTGGCTTCTGAATTCTTTCTCTTTCCATTCAGACCTCTGTGCATGAGGTCCAGGCAGCCATAATACAGTTAGGTAGGTAGAATAATAGATAGAATGAATGAATATACTATTAGTAGTCTTTGAGTTGTTTGAATAAAATAGATCTTTACTTTGACTCCAGCGATCATACTACTACTCACTCAGTGATAGAGCTTGTTTTGCTATACTACGAGGATGAAGGATTCCACCTAAACAGGAGGATTCCACCTGCAATACTTTTCCGGGAAACCTCAGATCCGTAGTTTCCTACATACATAGTATTGCCTATATAATGCAGCTGTGATGAATAAACTGCAAATAAGATCCATGAGAAAAAAAGAAATACAGTAAGGGTCACCGTGTAATCATTTCAGGACAGACGGCAGCTATATAACCTTCAAGACTCATTATCCCGAAAAGATAGGTAAATGAAGAATCACATGATGGTTGATGTTGGAAGGCACCTCTGGAGATCAGCTAGTCCAACCTCTCTGCTCAATCAGGGAGACCTAGAGCATGTTGCACAGGGTCACATCCTGGAGAGTATTCTCCCTAAGGTACTTCCATGTATTAATCAGATTCCCTCTCAATCTTCTCTTCTCCAGGCTAAACAGGCCCAGCTTGCTTAGTCTTTCCTCATAAGATAGATGCTCCAATCCCTTAATCATCTTTGTTGCTCTACGCTGGACCTTTTCTAGAAGTTCCACATTCCTTTTGTACTGGGGAACTCAGAACTGCATGCATTATTCCAGGTGTGGCTTCATCAGAGCTAACAGGAGGGGTAGGATCAACTCCCTTGACCTGCTGGCAACACTCCTCCTCATGCAGGCCAGGATCCCATTGGCCTTTATAGCCACAAGGACACATTGCTGCCTCATGGCAACTTGTTATCCACCAGAAGTAATTAACCATGATTTAACTATTCTGTAAATGATGTGTTATCTATTGTTTTACTAAAAAGTAAGGTGAGGAAAGAACTCTAATCAGGCTGAGCTTTTTAGTATTGAATAGTTCCACATTTCATTATATGGATCATAAGGCTACAGAGATAACTAGATTATGAAGAGTTCTTATTTTTCAGGATTAGGATTCTGTTACCTTATGAAATCAGAAAGAATTGTCTAGAGAAGTCTATGAATATGACTGAGAATATTCTGTCTAACCATCTTACCTCGTATCTTTAGGACGTAACAGAGAATATAGATAATAATAGGGTACAGTTTGTTGTTTGACATAGTCTCTGTTGGGACAAATTCCTGTGATGACAGAACTGGTATTATAAAATAATTCGGGTTGGAAGGAATATCAAGAGGTCATATTTCTTCTCAAAGAAATGTCAGCTTTGAGGTCAGACTAGATTGCTCAGGGCTTTATCCAACCTGATCTTAAAAACTGCAAAGTCCTTCCAGGAAACTTATTCCAAAATTTGGTTGTCCTCATAGTGAAAACTGTTTTTGTATTTATTTGTAAGCTATCTTGATTTAGCTTATGATCACTGCCTTTTGAACTCTCACCATGTACTACTGTGAAGAACCTTTCTCCATCCTTTCAAAAAAACTTCTTGTAGATACTGAAAGGTTTCCTTGAAGCCTTTTCTTTTTCAGTCTAAACAAGCTTCAGTGTGCTCTGCTAATAGGGGAAATAATCTTGAGATAATCTTGATTTAATCTCTCTTCAGTTCTGCTTTCTGGTATTGGGGAACCAAAAACTAGGTCCAGTATTGTAGCTGTACTCTGAAAAATGCTGAGTAGAGGGGAATAATCACCTACTTCAACCTAACTCCTTTATTTCTCTCAATATAACCCAAGATAATGTTTTATTTGCCTTCTTTTCTGCTGGGATACTGGCAACTCCTTTTCTGCAGAACTAATCCTCAGACAATGTATTTTCAGCTTGCACTTGTTGCAATGGCTTTGAATTTAGCCTTATTGAATTTAATGAGCCTATTTTTGGCCCATTTCTGCAGCCTGTATGGTTTCCTCTGGATGTTATCTTTGCTTTTCGTATGCATTTTTCAATTTGGCATCAACTGCAAATTTGATGGGCAAATGGTCCATCACTTCCTCCAGTCCACTTATAGATTGCAATGTCCAAACTTGTATACAGGAATACTGAAGGAAACAGTGTTGAAGGCCTTGCTAAATTCAATGTAAATGACAGCTACTGCTCTTCCCTCATCTATCAATATAGTAATTTTATCACGGAACGCAATCAAACTAGTCAACTGTAATCTACTATTGGTAATTCCATGCTGACCATTCCCAATAGCCTTCTCTCTATGTGGGCAAAAGTGCATCCAAAAGCAAATCAGATTCGCTTCATAATTTTCCAGAGGATTAAAGTGAAGCTGTCCAGCTTGAGTTCTCCAAACTGTAATTACTAACTCTGTCATCATCCACTTCTGGTAGTTCTTCTCCTTGAACTTTCCTGCTAAACACAGAGACTTAAGAAACCTAAGCAACCTTACTTGTGAAAACTGGGGTAAAGAAGATATTGGGTTCTTCGGAATTTATGTGAACTCATGGACACTATATGACACACCTCATCCAGTAGTAACTCAACCTTTTACATGTTCATACTAGTATTCAGACTTATTCAGACTTCCTAGTATAGCAACAGAAGCTCATTTTTGTTGACTTTGACTTTTTGTTGACAAGGGACACCTTGTGAGAGCCAACTCCAGTTCAGCTTTGGCTTTCCTAATGTGATTCAGCCGTACTCACACAATGTTTCTGAATACTTCCTTTCTAGCCTGACCATGTTTCCATTTCCTGTATGCTGTCTTTCTGGATTGGAGCTCTGTCATGATTTTTCTGATTAGTGCCAGTCTCCTGAGGTGTCTGCTTGTATTCCTGTAGTGGGTACAGATTTTTTTGTTGTTGTTTTTGTTTTTTGTCTTTGTTTGCGGGGGTAATTGCTCTTGTTAAAGACCTGATAGGGATTTTTTTTGTGCTCATTCACACTTCAGACCTTCCTTCCTTGTAATCCCTTCTACTAGTTTTCTCTCCTCACACTCCTTCAGTATATTGAACTTCCTTTGACTCTATAGTATAGCATTGACTATCAGCTTCCCAACTAGTTCTTACTGCTTATCAAGTCCTCCTGAAAATATCTTCATTGTCCCTGCATAATAAATTAACAAGACTTTGATAGAAATTTCACTGATTCAGCATAACAAAACAATATTTTGGGCAGCACTGGGTATGGGTAGACCTTCCACTCAGTAATTTTTTAATAATGTTAGAGTAGTCAGGATTACTTTTCAGGTGCACTCCAAAGTTTCTGTGAAGCTAGTCTGGACAGCTCTCTTTAGGCAGAAGATGCTTCATCTTGCAAATTTCCCGAAGTATTTAAGGCTCACATCCTTAGTCTGCCATTCATATCAATGGTACTTAGTTAACTAAAGGATTTGAAGAAAGGATTTGAGGATTTGCCTGCTGCCAGGTAAAATAAACAAACACAAATTGTTGTTATAAATCAAGCTACCCTGATGATAATCTCTGCTCTATCTCCAAGTAGTATTTTTCTCTTCTTTCTGAAAAACTACTCTAGCCAGACTGATGTGGTATTCCCAAAAGAAACTCCTTATTCACCTATATGCAGTATTTTACTGCTGCCCGAAGCTTACAACATACATTTTCATGTGTTACCTTGGCTGAATCTATTTTGCCCAAGATGCACTAAAGGATGACTTATTCCCTTAGAAAGACAGGTAATATAAAGATCTGTGCTGAAGAAGAGCATGCTTTTGCTAATTGTAGGATGCCTTGTTTACCACGTAATTCTTCACTGTATATAGTAATTAGGGGGGAACAGCCACAAAATCCATGTGCTGTTACCTAGTGCTGAGAAAGGCAAAATATTATGATATATATTTGACAGTGGACTTAACTAAGGGAAGGATTGTGTCTGACCCATCTGTATTCCAAACAAGGATAAGCTTGGGTCTGTGATGTCTGCAGTCCCCCTACCCAAATTCTCACTGGTAAACTCTAAACCTGCATGAATATGGGCTTGGTCATGAACTCTGAGATCAGGTTTGACCTGGCTGTTATTGATATTTATCTTAAATGTGTTCTCAGGGGTAAAGGGATAAATTAAATGATGTTTACTTCATATTTAAATCCTATGGTTACTTAACCACAGCAAACAAACAGCTATGTTAACACAGCATGATAATTTTATCACACTGAATTTGGTATACTGAATTGCTTATGAATAGATTACGCAGCACATGTAGGGTTAGTGCTCCATTAAAGTATTATAGTTAGTTACCGTATCTATGGCCCTATGTGGATTACAGTCAGGCTATCCCGCAGCATAAAAAAAGTTATTAGTGAATTGCTCATTTCTTTCCACCCATAAAACATTAGCTTTTATGAATTCTACTGTCAAAGACAGCAGAAGGTCAAAGAGTGCCAACGAGAGCTGAAAACAATTTTTTATGTTTAAAAATCTCTATTAGGTACCTGCACTATTCTTTCCATATAAAATACTATGCACCTTTTGTGACTAGAAATAAAATCCAGATTTTGCGTATGTACAACTTCTTTGATATATATTTTATGAGCTTAAACTGCTATATATTGTGATAGTACTTAAGTACACCATCTTATTAATTGGCAGTTCTCTGGAGGATTTCACAGTCTTTTGCTTTAGATGTCTGTTAATATTGCATAGTTAGCTGGTTGTTTTCAGTGCTCTCTTGGTGTTTTCCTATTTCTTCAACTTTTACAGTCACATGCGAGTAGAGGGATGTGCTGGTTCTGGTTATTCTTACTGTGGTCACTACAGGCTGACAAAAGGGAAGAAATCACATAGTAGATAGCTCAATGGGCAGAATACAGAGATATTCCCAAAGCTATTTTAAAAGAAGCTTATCAATAAAAATATTCTATGATTTTCCTTACCCTTCTGAGTCCTAATGAAGATCCATAAATATGGTAAATGCTGATGAAATTGATTGTGTTACATCAAGAACTGTTAGGTACAATTGTTATTTAATAATATTGCAAAAGTTATCCAGAAGGCTATCACAGATAACTGCATTTGTCTTTTCTATCAGTTCTTTTTTTATGTGATACCAAGAGGCCAGACTAGCTTCAAAGTTCCTTCAGAATGTGATGGTCAAGTCAGCATATCTCTTTAGTGGTAAAATGAAGCAGTCATTTCAGGCCACTATTAATGACGTTTTCCCCCTTCTTTTTTTTTCCCCCCATTAAAAATGAACAAAACAAACCACTTCAAAATTACCTCTCTTCTTTCTTTCATAGAATCATATAATCATACAATGCTTAAGGTTGGAAGGGACCTCCAGAGGTCTAGTACACCTAGAGCACGGGGCACAGGGCTGCATCCAAGCGAGTCTTAAAGATCTCCAAAGAAGGAGACTCCACAACTTCTCTGAGCAGCCTGTTTGAGTGACAGTGAGCTCTGTCAACTTCACTGGTAAGAAATGTTTTCTTAAGTTCCTGTGGAACTTTTGATGCTTCAGTTTGTAGCCATTTCCTCTAGTTCTGTCAGTGGCCATCAGTGAAAAGAGGCCGCCCCCTCCTCCTCACTGCCTCCCTTGAGGTATTTATAGACACTGATCAGGTCCCCCCTCAGCCTTCTCTTCTCCAGGCTGAACAAGCCCAGCTCTCTCAGCCTCTGCTCATAGGGCAGATGTTCCAGGCCCCTGATCATCCTCGTAGCCCTCTGCTGGACTCTCTCCAGTAGCTTCACATCCCTCTGGTACTGGGGAGCCCAGAACTGGGCACAGTCTCAGATGTGGCCTCACCAGGGCTGTGTACAGGAGGCGATCACCTCCCTTGACCTGCTGGAAATGCTCTTCTTAATGCACACCAGGATCCCACTGGTCTTCTTGACCACGAGGGCACCCTGCTGTCTCATGGCCATCTTGTTGTCCACCATGACATCCAGGTCCCTCTCTACAAAGCTGCTCTCCAGAAGGTCAGTCCCCAGCCTGTACTGGTGTTTGGGGTTATTCTTCCCCAACTGCAGGACCCTGCACTTTTGCTTGTTGAATTTCATGAGGTTTCTCAATGCTCAGTTGTCCAGTCTGTCCCTCTGCATGGAGGTGCAGCCATCAGGACTATCAGCTATACCACCCAATTTCTCCTTCTTTGTCCTTCTTTTTCCTCTTCAATGAAAGCAAGTTGGATTTCATGACTCTATGGCTGCTCTTCTGAATCTGGATGATACAGAAACAGATACGTGTGTAGTTTTGTCCTGAACATTAATGAATGAGTGCACATTCCATCTTGCTTCAGCACACAAATGGGCTCTTTCTGTTCACCTAGCAGATGCACAAATATTTGAATTATAGTCATGCTACCAGTATGCTGGTACATGCTACATAGTAATGGATTGCTGAACCTGAAACTCAGCTTTTCTTTTGCCTCCCATATGATCAACAGTGCTTTAAGTCTATTCCAGAGTGAATTTCATAAGATCATGGGAATATATTCCTACCACTGAACATCTGCTTGTAAAATATTAAATGTGCAAGACTAACTGAGAGGGCTGGTGAAATCTGAGCAGAAATCGGAAACTCTTCACTCTGGTCCCTACATAAGGGTAAAAATTTAGAGAGTTCAGCAAGGTAGGACATGCAGAAATTCTGCTGGGGATGTAGAGAGGAAAGTGTCCAGCAGCCCAGAGACAAAATGAAGTTCAGTATAGCTACAAGCTAAGGAGATAGCACTTACCATTACCACTCAGATCATGATAGAGACAGTCCTTTGTTACACCATTTAGACTCAGAAGACTCCAACCTACTCTTGACTGACTACCACAGCTGCTTATGTTGAAGCGATTAATATAAACCAGAATAGAGAGATACAATGTTTTGGATCCACAAATATATTAAAGATATAAATCAATTTAATTAATCAATTTATTCCAATAAAACTCAAAGGAATTAAAAGTTCACATGCTGTCAATGGGAATTGTAAACAGCATCTGGTAGTTAGAGGAGGAGGTATACACCTACTATATAAGAACAGAAAGATATTCCTTGGACTAGAACTCACATGTTTTAAAACAGCTATGGAAAGACATCACATTAGATTGCCTACAGATATAATATTCGGATGACCATGCAAAGGTAAACTGAAAAATGAGAAACTGAAATCAGAATATTAAATTAGAACTTGGTGGAAAATAATTTCCAAATGTCTGAAAAAATCAATGTTTTTCCAGATGCTCGTGAGTGCAGAAAACACACTCACAGGGAATGCAGTGAGGGATTCCTAGTAAGTAGATATTAAACAGCAGCTGAAACAGAGCCAATGATGAGTTCATATCCCACTGATATAGGTGGTTTTACAAAGTGAAAATTTCATGTGCTATTGTAATACTTCTTGCATTTATTGAAAATAAGCAGGAAGAAATATAGGTCCTTTTTTACCTGTGGCGGAGGAATAACACAAAATTATTCTCATAAAATGTAAATATTTTTCTTGAAAAATTAAAAAGTAGCAGCATATAATCATTTAAAGGCTGAGAAAAGGAAATGTTGGGAACCAAACCAAGCTCCATTCGTACAGCTGGGAAAATCTCCTCCCAATGTAACATCAAAGTTATAGTCTAATTGCATTTAATTGGCATTTGAGTCTTGTCAGATCAAGTCCTAAGTATCACTAGAGAAGAAAAGAAAAAAAAAAGGCATCCAAAATAATGAGGAAAATGATATGAAGATAATGATTTCTTGGAATCTGAAAGTGGTAAATAGTTTGGCCTTTCCTTTGGCAGTGCATCTAAGGGCTCTATCTACAGAATGGTTTAGCTACTCCAGTGAAATACTTGAATGCCACTGTGACCTTCAAAACATTTGCATAGGTGCAGTCTCTTGATATACTCTTCATCTCATCTTTCTACTCACGAAGTAGCCTAATTTCTAGCATTTCCTCCCAAAGTCAAGCATGCAACCACCCTCTCAAATCCTCACAACACTGGGTTATAGAGCACCTAAAACCCAGAGGGATTCTTAGAGTTCTCTATATATTTCATGTGTAAAACTTAAGGTGTTTTTTTTTTTCTTTCTAATGATATTAGATTGCATCAGAATTTACCTTGATAGGCAGCATAGTGCCACAGATTACATCCAATGCCCTGTTTGAATGTGAACTGAAGTTTTCCAGAATGGCATAAGTTTCTTAGCTCCCAATTCTTTGGTGATTCCCCTTACAAAATCTCTTTGTGTGTCTCTCTCAAAACATTAGAAGATATTGTTCTGAGGAAGATGATAGAGAAATTCAATAATCCAACAGTAGCAATATTTCACAAACTTGAATGAACCACCAAACAATGGCCGTATTAATAATAATGTTAGAATTTAAATATTGATGCTAATACCTATTTGTTAGAGCTTATTCAGGTCCTATTTTCCATCTTCTACAATAATCACAGTGGCTAAATTTGATGCCTCTGACTCACAAGCTGTCTAAATGCACCTGTGATTGCCTAAGATGCATGAGATCCCAGTAGCCTGTCCTACTCTTTTTTTTTTTTTTTCCCCTGTAACTGAAGGAACAGAAACCTGTGTGAAACAGCCCTGCAAAACCAATAGTTTAAACTAATACACTGGGTTGTGAACTGCCTCTTCTGAAAGATGTTCACATGCTCACGCCCCTGCTTTGCGACAAACAGCTCCTTATAGATAATAGTGACTTGTAAACACCGAGTTCATTATAACCTCTAAGTTATAGCCATTACTGCTTGAAAATCACACTGAGATTTGTCTGTAGTTTCTTACTGTCATGGCTTAGATCACAACAGACTGATCACACGCATGAGTTAATATGCAATAACTGGATCCATGTGAAGAAGTTTGGATGTATACTGTCCCTCTGAAAGCTTAATTATTAATATACATAACAAAACAAAGGTAGAGAAATATAGTTGCTCTACTCCTCTTCTCTTGTTGTTAGAAGAAACAGGATGTTAAATGTGTTAGACTAGACTTCATGAGCTTGATCTCGCCTATCCCTGAGGTCTTCTACTGTTAGGCACCCCTGAGGACTGTTATGAGTTAAAGACCATCCTCCAAATTATGTAATTTTTATCAATTTGTGGACTGCTTCAAGATGTTGTTTGTTGTAATGATTTACTAGAAAAAATATTCCTTTATAAATTTAGATTTACTGTTTCTACCAATTATAAGTATTTTTCATTATTTACATTTCATTAATTGTGCTTATCTAAAAAGTGTGTATCCTTAACACATACTGAAGGCCAAACTGCTGGCCTCTGCCATTATGCTGACTGTCAAGCTATGCCAACTCTGTAGACCAACACACTTGCATCTAAAAATTATGGTTTAATGAGTGTGACTGACCAATGAGCCCTACAATGGGAGAAAGCTCAGAGGCAAGGTACTGTATGAATTTCAGGAATATGGTAGGATTAGGCTCATTAACCACAATTGTTGCACAAAGAACTGACTTTATCACAACATAGAGAGGATCAAAGGATGACTTTTCTTTTAGGTAAACTGCTGTATTTGTTAAATGAATCAACTTGTGCAAACTCATCCTGAGTTTATGAAAAGAATGTGAATGTTTTCCTGAGAGAGCCAGAACAGCATCAAGAAAGTGCATGTATGGCTCAGCCCAACATGAAGCATAAGAAGTGAAATGCTACCAAAGGAATTCTGAAGATAGCAATGAGCTTGAGCTGGCTTCAACCTGTATTTTCCTTCTTGGAGACTGTGAATGCCTGGCACTATGATGGTAAGCATATTATAAAGGGTCATCTCAAATTTTCAAACTTTATTTGAAGAAGTTTTTCATCATTTTTATTGCATTTTGAAATTCTTTTGACTAACTAGAAATATCTTTGAGTAAAAAAATGCAGTTAAAGGCAGTGGTGTGCAAAAGAAAGTAAATAATTTAAACAAAGTGAACAGTTTATCATTTCAGGAAAAAAAAAAAAGGAAGAGGGGCAACATAGCATTGGTTTAGTAATATCTTGCTAATGCCAGATTAAATCAACACTGACCCCTGAACAAAGATCTTTCTTCTTTCTCCACCTTCTTTGCAACACCTGTCAGCAACAATATATGAACCAGAGGACATTTCCAAAATTGGCAAATTTAACAATATTTAACAAATTCAAATTTAACAATTCAAAATTGCTGAGCACTATGTTTCTATTAAAGTCTAGGAATTCCTTATGCATTCAAAATTCATGAAGATTAGGATTACAGTATCATTATGTACCTTCACTTCTTACATGTTTTTTCCTAAATAAAGTCTAATTTTTGGAAAAATACTTCTAAGTGTCACACAATGGTCCTTTCCTCTGTAAATTCGACTACGGAGTCTATACTAGGAAGTAGAATTAAACTCTTTTCTCTAATTCAAGAAAAGATGTTCCTAGGAGCTTGTTATGCAAGAAAAAAAGAATAGGTTATTATCAGCTCTGTAAACTCATGTTTCCATTTTCAATTCATCAGTCATTAGAGTTGTCCTGTTATGTGTCAAAGTACAAGAAAAGTAAGTACAGTGCATAGTTGTTTCTGTCCTTTAAAGATATTTCATAGTTTTAATTCTGAGCTAAATTATACAAAGTTCTGAAGTTACTCATTTTCATATATCTTACCGGTCCACTTTGTTTAATTTGTTCAAGCAATGATTAAATGTCAAGACCTCATGCAATTTGAAATTTAATATTCCTAATTGCAAGGCTACAAAGATGGACGAGTGAAAAATAATATTTATTTCAGAATGCAAAAGATGACTTCACCATGCAAAGAGGAACGAATCATTCAAAGACATACAAAGATATAAAAGGAAAAAGATAGAAAAAAAAACCTGTGTCTGCATGTTCATAACATTCTTCATTAAAGTAATTAGAAGGCTGATGCAAATCTTGCTTATGATATATGATGTTATTACTTCAATGACCTCTGACATTGCAGTTTATACATGTAATAATGTCTAACTCTCAAGTTTTCTGCCCTTTATCAGAATATATTCAACCTATTCAACCGATATTCTGGTTTCCTGAAGCTTACTTGCTTGTGTAGTTTAGGCAGCTGGGGAAAGACAGATTTCAACAAGATAAATTAAATTATTTTGTCACTTTTCTCAAAAATAATGACAGTCTCTGCCATTTGCACAGAAGTACAGAATCATGCCAAAGGACAGTTAAAGCTGTAACTAATGGTCTTCTCTTCATTTTTATATTTTCATAATGTCTCTTAACAAACCAGAAAAGTGGACATTTCACGAGTAATGGAAATTCTAAGCTAAAAGAGAAATCAAACAAATTCAAAAGAATTAAGGAGTTTAAATCAATTCACAGTCAGAACCATATTTCTTTATATTGCCACAGAGATAGAGAGCAGCTAACACCTTTATTGTTGGAAGTTTTCATATTTGTATCAGCATGAAGTTACAAGAGCATCTCCCATTTCACAATTCATTTAACTCCTGTTATTTTATAAAATTTCAGTTTCAAATCAGACTCAAAACTATATTTCACGCAGAGACTGCTGAATTGGAGAATAGCCTTGCTCAGGTTATCAAAAGCTTTTCTAATTCTAAGGTCATTTTGATGTAAAACTAAATTATCTGCTTAGCTCAGATCTAAATGTGAGAACACAAAACATCATTAAAATATTTTTATGGAGTTAATGTTTAATTCAATTTATGACTTTAATCTTATCCTTCTGTAAAATCTAGAGGGAAATGCCCATCTAGTTGTGTGTTATTTAGACATTATTACCATTATCCGCTCACATGTTTTAATGAACTCATCTTTTGATTTCCTGTGGAATTAGTAATGCCAACAGTCCAGAGATTCCCAAGAAATTTCCCTTAAAAATAAGCTCCCGAATACCTAAAGGCAAATTACCTTAGCCAAGACTTTTGATATTATATATAGGAAGTCTGTCTGACTGGGCAATTGATCTCCTATCCTTTCAAACACAATCTATCTTGAAAAAGGCCTCCAAAGTGTTGGGTGAGCCATGAGACAGCAGCAGAAAAATAATCTGCTGTATGAGAACAGTAGATTCATAGTCTGGTCTTTCTTCCATCTGTCTGACCTCCAAATTTTTAATAAACATGTTTCACGTGGGAAGAAAAGATGAAGGAAAAGAATTTACGTCAAAATGAAAATAAAGAAAATCTTCTCTAACAGCCCCATAGGAGATGAATGCTCCCTCTAAACCACTTCTTCATATGCCGCTCATGTGATCACAGATCAACAGGTAGTAGACTTGAATATTTCCACTGAAGATGAAGGAGTTTCTTCCAAGTGATATTACAATCTCAGTTAAAGCTGAGATAAAAAAAATAGATGCTTAAAATATTACTTCATTTTTTCCTTCCTCATTTTGTAAGCAAGAAGAGATAAAAGCTTTTTATCTCTTTGCATTTAGAGATAAAAGCAAAACTAGTAAAACATCATAATTTAAGACACAGGAAAAAAAGAATTCCATGGCATGTTTCTCTCTTGTAGGTACTTTTGGGATCCATTCAAATATTCATCAGCAGGACTTTCATCTGCTGACCCCTACAAGAGAGAACAACAATAGTAGATGAGTGCCTACCTAACAAGGGTGGAATCCTGCTACAGACAACAGACCCACAGGTGCATTTCCAAATCTTGCTTTTCATTGTTTTCCCAAAAAAAAAAAAACGAAGGACATTCTTCTAAACTATTTTCTTTATGCATACACAGCTTGGAGGAATTTGTCTTAGAGACTCCTGAGCTTTGTCCAGAAATGTGTACATGATTTTTTCATTTGATAGAACGTATGACTTATGCCTGCAATCTTTTCCAGGAGGTAATTAGGTCTGGGAAAAGTCAAGGATATTGAGTGCTATGGCTCCCATGCTGAAGAAAAGGGAGGGCATCATAATTTGAAGAACAGCATTTGTTCCACATCAGTGGAATCTCCAGAGCTCTTAAATATTTCTAAATAGTTTTTCATTAGTTTTATAGATTACTGAAAACTGTGCAATTTCTACTGCATGCAGAGAATTACTGAGAAGGATGCAGTAAGGCAATCCAGAATATAAACACTGAAGATCAGAAGTTCTTTCCATTTCAGACACAAGAACTAAGGATGAGAGGGGAGAACGGACTGTGCATGTTTTGGATAGTAGACTGAAAGCAAAGGAAGGCAAGGTTGCCTGAGAATCACATAGAAGTTTACGTGACAGTATGGACTACAGATAGCCTGTCTGCTATGAGTTATCATCTCACTCATTTCTGGACCAGATTCTGCCTGTTTTCTTTGCTCACGACACAATATCTTACTAGTATCATTCACACAAAATGAGTTATTCTGCAGCTGTTGTAGAATGCATTGTAGAATACATATTATAATGCATTGTAGAATACATATCATAATAGATCTTGCTCCATCTATGCCACTATTGTCAATTTTATACTATACAGAGAATTATTTTAGTCCATGGGACTTTCTTAATCTCTCTGTTAGCTCTGTTCACCTCAAGAGCTGCATGAAATAGAATTAAATTGATATTTAGAATCCTGGTCTATATTTTGGTTCTCTTTTCCCACTGACACAACAGAAAAGCATGTGAATCAGGTTTAAAAGATGCTTCCCTGGCTTAAGAGAATATATGGGAAAAAGAGATGTTCCCCAGAAATGGGACAGGAAACCCTAATACTTTGCAACATGGTGAATGACTCAATCTATTACATACACCAGATTCTTCAAAACTTTAAGGCATAAAGGGAAGACAATAGTTCTTAGCTATGCTGTCAGATGCTGTGGTACTGTGAGTGAAGAATTAATCTTAGAGATAAAGTAACACTTATGTTAGAGATAACATAGGTTCAGAAGAGTTTAAGTCGGGCATACTGTTTATATTTCTCTTCATGAACTCAATGACTCCACTTTATGAGAGTACAGATGTGGAAAAATACTGAAAGATGTAGAAATGGAAAAGAGCTCTGATTTCTCATTAAGAAGAGAGGAGTTGCAATCTAGAAACAGCAGTCCAGAAGAAGTACTAATTCTTCACAGCAGTAAAGACTCATGGTGGTTAAGTGTACTCATAGTGTTTACCAGGGAAAGGAATCTTATTACGGAAAGCATTTTCGATCACTGAAATATTTTCAATATCATTGAAAATATTTACAATTGCTAAGCATTTAAATGAATCAAACACTGTGTGATTCACAATGTGTGAGTTTTTTGTGTCAGTGTGTGTGTATTTTGCTTTCAGCTTCCATCATAATATTTTCCTTTCAGTACCTGTGAAAGGTGGGTGTTAGTCAGGTATTAGGCTGTTAACAATAGTTTTATAATTGGGTAGTGTCATAATAGCTGCCTAATTTACTTAATAAATTGTTAAATTACTGTTGATAGTTTCAGGAGCTATTCATGTTAGGTCATGTTAGTGTTCAGATGTAGAAGCTTCAAAGAAATACACGACAGTAAAAGTCAAGTTTTAACTCTGAGGAAAAATAGGAATACTCTAAAATGATAATGGATACATGGAAAGACAAGAACAAATAAAGTGCATTTGCTAAAGCAAAAGAAGTTAGCACTTGCAGCTTTCAAATGAACTTAGGGCAGTGGATAAAATTTGTCAACTGTCTTGGGCAATAGATCTCCTATTCTTTGGATCCCAGGAGAGGTCAGAGATGTATTGGACAACAAACTGCTCGGTCTTCTTAGCAATGTGGCATTATAGGACATGTGCATTGCAAGAATTCTAGACACTTGTTGACAATTCAGATAAATACTTTCTGTAATAAATGAGTGCCTATGGATAGTGGATGCTTCTAGTCTTCCGGTTGCAGGAAAAAAAATAATTTCTGAATCTGTTCATGAATCCAGCCCAAATACTTCCTCTGCATTCTATTTCCAGACCACAGTTAAGTAATATGCATCAAAATTTTACATAGGTGGATCATTCTTTTCTGGTAGTTATCTTGACAATAACATTTTTCATTTCTATATTCTGAGCCATGATATCACTGAAGCACAGTGCTTCACAGAGCACTCAAATCTTTATAAAGTGGGATTTAGATATTAATCTCAGCAAAAATCATATTTAAGAAACTTAAAAATGACTTGATTAAAATTCCCATAGGTTAGAGGGAACTTAGTTAACGAACTGATCAAATTAAACATACAAAAAAAAGAACATCCCTGAGTATTAAATATAAATATTATCCAAAGTTGTAGGAGTGACTACAACATAGAAAATTTCAGTTCTCTTTGCAATGACAGAGTTGTCTTCCTTTCATGACCTTCCAGGATAATGTCTTGTGCCCCAAATTTCCTGAGATCCTTAATCGGTTTCTCAATAGAAACCTCATCTAGACTACAATATGACTAGCATAGCCATTATGAAAGTGTGCATTTCTTGTAGCACAACATCTGATTTCACATAGCAATTTGATACTAGATTTCCAGGAGCTACAGGTGAGGCTCACTCATGCTTGTCTTTTTGCGGCAATTTTCCACATTCTGACAATGCATTCCTCCCTTCAACCAATAGATCTGAGTACTTTGTAATCCACTGTTACTTAAGCCTCTTTTTTTTTTTTTTTTCACCCAGTTCATACTGGGAAAGTGAAGTTTCAGGTGGGTTTGGAAGGTCTCCAGAGAAGGAGACTCCACAACCTCCCTGGGCAGCCTGTGCCAGGGCTCTCTCACCCTCACAGTAAAGCAGCCCTTCCTCATGTGAAGATGGAACTTCCTGTGTTTTAACTTACACCCATTGGCCCTTGCCCTATCACTGGCCACCACAGAGAAGAGGCCAGCCCCTTCCTCCCTACCTTCACCCTTCAGCTATTTATACATTTTACTCAGAACCTCTCTCAACTTCCTCTTCTCCAGGGAAAACTGGCCCAACTCACTGATTCTTTCCTCATAAGAGAGATGTTCCAGTCCCTTAATCATCTTTGTCGCTCTCCACTGGACCCTCTCTAGAAGTTCAACATCCCTCTTGTACTGGGGAGCCCAGAACTGCACACAGTACTCTAGGTGCGGCCTCACCAGAGCTGAGTAGAGGGGCAGAACCACCTCCCTTGATCTGCTGGCAGCACTCTTCCTGATGCAGGCCAGGATCTCATTGGCCTTCTTGGCCACGAGGGCACTGCTGCTTCATAGTTAACTTGGTGTCAACCAGGACTCCCAGATCCATCTCTGCAGAGCTACTTTCCAGCAGGTCAACCCCTAATCTGTCCTGATGTCTGGGGTTATTCCTCCCCAGATGAGGGACCCTGCACTTGTCCTTGTTGAACCTCATAAGGTTCCTCTCTGCCGAACTCTCCAGCCTGTCCACGTTCTTTAGAATAGCAGTACAACCCTCCAGAGGGGGCTCACTCCACCCATCTCGGTATCATCAGCAAACTTGCTCAGGGTGCACTCAGTGCCCTGATCCAGGTCACCGATGAAAAATTTGAACAGTACTGGGCACCCTACTGGCCCCTGGAGGACACTACTGGCACAAACTTAAAGGTATTATTGTCTTCTGTGTAGATATTTCTCAGGATATTATAAGGTTCAAATTTTCTAGTCCAAAAGTTCAGGCACCAGCTATTTGATACTAATGATGCCCAGTTGAGTGGATATATTTCTAGCTGGTAAAAGGTAAAACACTGACATAATAAACCACTTGAACACACCAGTATTATACAACTAAGATTCCTCTGAAGGAAGTGAAAGACTTTTCTTTGTACAGGGCCAGATTCAAGCAAAATTTGAGAGTAGGAATATACTAATTTAAATTTACAGTTATCTGATAATAAGTAGGATATTTTTATCTTGCAGACAACATCTTTATCTTGGTTTGTGTATATTAAACATTATCTTCAGTTACACACAGGAAGTTGGGTAACTAATGCAAATGTGAAATAAGGATTCTACTGCTTGTAGTGATTAATACAGATAATAATATTAAAATAACTTTTTGTAGGCCATGTTTTTACATGAACAATGTAGGAAGATTGATCGTGCCAAACACATGATGATGCCAAATGCATTTTATGGCAAGAACTAATAGTGAAGCTAAAAGCTCTTTTTGATTTCCCAGGCAAGCTGGAATGAGTTTGAGCTTCACAATAGTAGACTGGAAGAGATGTATCTCATTTTAGATCCCTGCCCCAACACAGCTTCATATCATGGCTGCATCCAAACTATATGTCACATTACAGTCACAACGTGGACATAAGGACCAAGAGTGTGGAACATATCTTGAAGCATATCTGCCTTGTAGTGAGGTTGAAGTCACTGATGCTGAAGGGAAGGAGGATGTTAGAGTGGCAAGGCAAAGTGTATGTCAGGGAAAAGGTGAAGAGAAAAGTATTTAAGGGAAGAAATCCTTAGATGTAAATCCCTCTTGTAGGTTCCTGTAAGTCATCATACCAGGAACTAAGGCTACCAGCTCAGAAAAATGATAGCTTCAGTGCAGCAGGAAGCTCAGGTTAGGGTAGCTGTCTTTTCTATACCACAAGCAGATCTATTTTTGTTTAGAATAGTGGTGACATAATCTAACAAAGCACTCTGTGGATTTTGTTTCCTTCAACAACCCCTTTGTAACTGCTCTGTTGAGATGCTCAGGTGAGTTTATATATAAGGCTGTTTTCAAGAGTATATACACAACTATTTTCAAAGCTGATATATATATACAGATGTATATTTATATGTAGTATATAGTTGTTGTTCAGTGCAGAAAGGTAAGTGCAAAACTACATAGCCATAAAAGTTATCTATGCCGTAGGTCAAGAAGGGTCACTGAGTTTAATTCCTCATTACCAAGGACCATGTTACCACATAAACCCTTTCATAAACTTAACAAGCTTTAAAGAAATTACACACACAGCAAAAGGTGAATAAATCTCATAAACCAAATGCAGGACAATAAAAACGTCACCCAAGAATTCTAATGGAATAATCAGATGAAAGCCTGGTCAGGGGACACAGGCATATTTTTACACACAAGTTCAGCTGCATGATTCTGACTAAAACTACTCAGAAATCCATTTCTGACATCAGGTGGCTAATTTCCCATGACTTTAAAGAAATAAATATTAGACAGCTGTTCCGTGACAGGTTTTCTTAATGGTCAATAGTGGTAGGCTGTCCAATCCAGATAAAAACTCATCCTCTCCTGTAAATATCTTTCTCAATTACAGAAGAATCTTTATGATTATCAGACTTCATAATACTTATATGTCTATCATTTAAATTAAATGTATAATTCTGTACCTTGTCATGACCTAACAAGGTGATATTCTCAGAAGTTTCATTATTACCTGTGTAATAATGTGGGATTTTATTGTGGTAAGATATTTGTTTGCTTTTAAAACATGCATAGGAAGCTACTCTAACAGTAACTACCTGCTAATGATTACTTAAGACTGCTGAAAGCTGCTACAATTGATAATTTAAATTTGAGCTTTGATTCCTCTGTAAGTGATCAACTTTATTTCACCAACTTGACACCTTTTCATATTTGTAGATAAACAAGTAAATTAGAAGTTGACAGCTGCTTTTGAACCAGAAATGCATAGCACTGAGAGACTGGGTAAAATTTCAACTTTCATGTTTTTCTTTTTCAAATGTCATGTAGGGGAAATCACAGTAATTCCACTTTCTAACTGGAATTGCAAAACCAGTAAACAGCTAAGGCTTTCTTCAGAAGATTCAGACGGAATCTGAATTTCTTCAGACGGAAACTAACCACTTGTTTCATAACTGATGCTTACATTTAGTATATAATTTCAGAAAACAATTCTTAGATTTTACTTCAGCTCGTTTTTTCCATCTTCTATTTCAGAGTAGGAAGGCTTGCATAGGTGTGACGGGTATGCTCCTTTTCCAGCTCAACTTGACCTGTACCTTACATGCAGCCCTGTTTAGTTGCTAACCACCAGTAATTTATCTAATCCTACTAGGCCCCACCATTCTGATTTCTTCTCCCACTCAGAATCAACATAACAGTCCTGAAGGCTGCATCCCAGAGAGAGATAAGGCTAATACACTAGCCAGTGGGCCTCTGAAATGAAAGAATGACTTTAAGAAGTAAGTCATCTATAAAGACACGGACAGCCCAAGAGCCCCTTGAGCTCTCCTGGCATGGCAGTGGGCTGCACATCAGGATCTCCCCTTGAACAGGGACGTCTCTCAAGGTTACTCCTGGAGGCTGAGAGATGCCTTTCCACAACAGATTTGTGGTAAGTGAATATAGCGTGCTCTCTTTCTTTAACTTTACTTTGTAACTCTGCACAGAAATCCTTAGTCATAAACTGTTGACCAGACCTGGGAATAGGATTGGATCCAGCAGCACCCAGGCTCCTCTCAGAAGGAGCCTGGAGAGCAAGGAGATCCAATCTGAACCTCATGACCCAACAGGAGGGTATCCCAAGACAACTGCGTATTATCCTGAGCCTCCATGCAGTGAATAATGTGACCTTTCCATAGAATCTCATGAAATCATTATCCATATTAATAAATCATATTGTTATTTCTTTCACACGAGTGAAGTGCATTTTGTCACTCACACCCACCACCACTCGTTCTGTGACAACAGATAACTATACTTACTGATGTGGCTGTTACTTTATGTTTTTTAGGTCCCTGAAAATAGAGCATCCAAAATGTTGTTCTGTCTGTTCAGTATGATAGCTAGTGACAGCTAGATTCACTAGGCAGGGATTTGTCAATAAACACCATATCCTGTATTTTGTTGTTATTTTTGGAATTATATTTTCAGTTAAGAAAACATCCATTTTTATAATTTCTTTATTTTCTCTAATTTTTAGGGTCTAAAAAATTGCATCAAAAAAGTTTTTATTTTTAGAATATTTGTTATATAAATATTTATAAAAGTTCTCTGAAAGTTCAGTAATCCAGTCAGGCAGCCATTACTATATGAAGATTCATCAAAATTGATAATTATATCTGTTTTATTTGAAGAGTAAGAAACAATGTTACTTTCGGTATACAAGCTGAAATTGGAAAGTTGGCAATTAATCTAGACCAAGATATTTTTAATATTCAGCTAAGAAAATTGCTCTGTGAGAACCATAGGAGACATGGTCCTGGGAAGGCTCCATATTTAGGAATCTAAAATCCCAGAGCTTTGTCTATATTCCCATACATCAGATTTTCTTTCTGAATGTTTTACAGAAAGAAGGGAAGGAATGCCTAGGGGAATTAATTCGCACCTTAATTTAGCTGAAATCCTAACTGAGAGGAGAGTCTTATTAGGGTTACTGCTAGAAGGCAGTGCTATAACTGTCTGAGGCTTAACTCTCACTTTCTGAGTTTTATATAAATTGCAGCTTCCACAAAATTATATATTCCCTGCTCTTTCCACTCCTCATCCCTCCTGCAATAGTTCTTAGCACCAGCTCAGAAAATCAGAATGTAACTAATCGATATTTTTGAGTGTCTTGTATCATAACTCAGCAGCATTTCATAGCATCTCTTTCTTACAGAAGTTACATTTGCTGGTGCCATAAAAGTAAAGGCACTGTGGTAAATTCACCACAGTGGTATCTGAGATTGTCATTGAAGGCTAATTGGAGCTAATTGGATCTGCTAAGACAAATTAAATTTAGTGTTATTATTCTCATTCTGAATGTGCAAGTCTGAAATTGACTCGCAAAAGAAATAAAAGTATTTAGCACCTAATTTTCTGTGTCAATGTTAAACACATTCATGTTACACCTGAGATAAATATAGTGCATTCAATACTAAGAGAAAGTCAAAAAAATCTTTTATTTCCTCTCATACTCCCCTACATAATTTACATATACTGAGTGGGTTCTAGTCATCTTCAGTTCTTTACACATATTATATTAGTATTAACTGTATTGCATATAGAGACATGCTAGAATTGGGGATATTTTAATTCAAATTTTGATAAGAATACATTGCTATGTGAATCAAATTTCTCTAAAATCTGAAGGGATCCATTTTAAATTTTTAGGCTAGGACCCTGTCTGCATTGAAATAATTAAAATATTTTTGAAAACACTGGAAAAGTATTTTGATATTCCAGAATATTTCACTCAAACTTAAGTAAAATCAGTTAAAGAGCCTCCTTAAGTGTTTGTTGCCTTATTTGAACAGAATCCCATTTTTCTTTCTGTATGTGTTGGAGTAATCTTACTTAAAACTGTAATTCTCAGTTGATATTGTACGATATGCGTCAGCTCCCTACATTGGTCTCATCTGCTGCTAAGGCAGTGGCACGCAAAATGTGCCCTCTTCGTGCCCTGTTACAGATAAGTCTGTCCTTTGTTTTAGTGGCTGCTGAACTGTGAGGGAAGCAGTTTCTATCATCTGCTATGTCTGCTATATCTTTCCACATAAAGATAATAGGATAGTTGTTTCAAAGTCAAAAGGCTGATAGCAAGTGAGGGAGAGCTTGACTTGGGAAGGCAATACAGGATTTTACCCTCCTTAGACCTTTTCCCTTGTCAAAAGTCAAACTCTTGTTATTAGCCACTTTTCAAAAGACTATTCACCAGCTAAAAGAATTATAATAAATGCTGTTTGTCTGATATTTCTGAATAAGAGTTTGTGGGAATACATAGTAGAAAGGAAAGTTTGGTTACAACTATCAGCAGAGCAGTTATGTCTAAAGTAGCTTCCTGATGTGAACATCTGTTACCATCTTAACTGAATCCACTTAGAGAAATCCTTATGTGAGAAGAAAGGAAGGCAGGTATAGATTGAACACATATATCCCCCCCATCTTAATGCCATTCATCTTTTTACACAAAGGTAGTTTTATTATTATAGAATCATAGAATCATAGACTCCTTAAGGTTGGAAGGGGCCTTTAGAGATCATCTAGTCCAACTCCCCTGCACATACAGGGTCACCTAGATCATGTGACACAGGATTGCATCCAAATGGCTTTTGAAGATCTCCAGAGAAGAAACAGAAGTATTTAGCACCTGCTCTTCTGTGTCAATGTTAAACACATTAGTATAACTCCTAACACATATCCTGATCGACACAGGTGCAAAGAGGAAATAGAAGTTTATGGTGCTGCCCATTAAGTTTCTCACAGATGCCCATATAACTCACCTCCCTCTGGAATTCTTTTAAAAGAAAGCATCTGTCTTACATTCACCTCTCTGAGTTCATAGGGTTTAGGCTCTTATCATTCAGTAGTTAGGCTGTCCTGAGACAGCAGGATCAGGCCAAACTGCCAAACTTGCAGCATTTTTATAATCATTCCAACCTATGCTTCAATGTCTTATGGGGCACACTGAGTTTTATTTGATTTCTAGTCATGATTATAGAGTTAGCTTGACCTTCATGGTTTATGGTGATAACCAGACCATTCTGTGAGTTTAACAAGAGACCATGTCATCTAACTCATTGTAACCTTTTAGATTTACATGCTTTCTATGTCCATGACCTCATTTGGCGGGGTAGCTTGATTCATTTTATTTTCTTTTTTGTTTTATTTTGTTTGCTTGCTTTTTTTTTTCAAATTTTCTTCCAAAGATAGCAAGATTCTGCAAGGATAATGTTTTTGATGTGAAGGAGTCCTGTATTACAGGCTTTAGGAACAGAGGCACATGAGTTCTTTTCAATCACTTTGCTGCTATGCTTTTGGGTTGATGACTCACAGAGGAAAGGATGAGGTCAGGATAGCTGTATGGCTTGTGTACCTATTCTCCATAACTAGGTTTAAAGCAAATCCATGGGGGCTCGTGGAGGAAAAGGCCTCTAGAGAGAAGTTTGTGCTTAGAACCTAAAGCAAAAATGGATCAAAGGAAACTTTTCCATTTGTTCCCCCTCCACTATTTTCTATCTTCTGACAGCAAGGACAAAATATATCTGAAAGACAAAGAAAGGAAAAAGAGAACAGGCAAAAGCAGTGCCTGACAACTTATACTTTTTGACATCGTTCTTAAAACAGCTTGTCTGCTGTTTTTCTTTAAAAAAATATTATTTGAAATATATTCTGGAAGCCCCATACATACAAGATTTCAGTGAACGTATTAGACTTCATGTAGTTTCCAGACAAAGCGCTTTCTCATTAGATCAGGAATTAATATGGAGATGTATGTGTTTGCTTTTTCTCACTCAGCACATTTCCATAAGGTTTTATCCATTTCTGGAAGTCTGCCAAGTTGTTTGCTTTAGCCAAATGCTGCAGCAGTCTGTTGCTCTTCTGTACTGATCTTTTCTGCAGACCCATCTGTTTTCCACTCAGGCTGTCCTAGCCCAAGTAGAACAAAGGGAGAAAGAACACCATTTGTGGAAACATTAAAGGGAGAAAGGGATGGATGCTGAGTTCAGCTGAGGGGAATAGAAAGGCACAAAACAAAGGTGATGTTTCTGCCTGAGGACCATAGGCTGCTCTTCACACTCTGCAACTCCATTTTGCACAACTTGTAGTGTGAGAGAACTCAGGCTAGGTTCTTGGACGAAATCAAATCACTGCAGCAAAAAAATGATATGTCCAAGACTTTCTTTGCCTTTTTTTGGGGGGGGGGAGAGGGGGGAGAGTGGGTGAGGGGAGCTGTTGTGGCTCCTTGTTTTTTACCTCTTCTCTGCAGTGAGCTTAGATGCAGGAAATAATAGCTGTGACCTTGCAGCTTGGTCACAACCTTCAGTATATTGTTGGGTGTTAGGAAGACACCAAAGATGTCTTCCTCAGTATTCCAAGGATGCTGAGGACGAGCTAAAAGGCACTCAAGCATAATAACTCAGGTAATTTGACAATGGGGCCTTCACCAGCTCCAAGCTGGTGGGGAGAATACAATAGAGATCATGAAAAACTTTTGCCATGAATAATAGTCTATTGTCTTGAGGGAGCCATACACTGCCCTTTGGTACATTTCCAAATGCTTCCACACACTGGTACAGGTTGAGGTTTGACCTGCTGGAAAGCATCTTTGTGGAGAACTACCTGAGATTTTTGATAGACAACAAGTTAAACATGAGGCAACAAAGTTTTGATTAAACCTATTAAACGCTTAATAGCATAAACCTACCATATAGTTTTTGATATTTGTTCCTAAAGTCAAGTTCTAACCAGAAAGAAAATGTTATATCTGCTGCAATCTGTCCATTACCAATGCTGTTGTGCTGATTAACATGATACTCTGCTCCTTCCTCCTCCTATACACATGTATGTAACCAACTGTCTCATATACACTATGGGTGGATTTGATACCGATATTGTCATTTAGAAGACTTTTGTCATCTTCCTCACACGTTCTCTGACACTACATTGATCCGGTTGGCTGCCTTTGTGATACAGTAAAACAATATCTGGATTATCCTATGTTCAGACATTGAAAAGGAATAAACTTGGTTTTGTAAAGAATTTGCCTTGTCCAAGTGTAACATAATGCCGAATTTTAATTGCAATGTGTGTACTTGAATAACTTGTTTTACTTTTCCCTATTTTCATCCTCACAGTTTTGATGGTAGAGTTTTTCTCTTTGGTCAATTCATACCTTCAAGTAGATCAGATTGATTAAAGGCTTTGTTCGTCTCATATATGATAATTGATACTGTAAATTCTTGATCTTCCAAAGCCTTTCATTTCTTTAAATATTTATGTAATATTTATGTGTCGTTAGATTTTGCCCTGGCTTTGTTTAATCCAGGACATGAATTTGTGTTGCAGCTGAGGTCATGGCATGGGTGATGAGTTCATGTTTCATGCTACACTACCTATTAGGAACTGGAATTTCATGTAGAACTGTCTGGTACATTCTTTTACATGATTATATAGATAATACGATGAGGAATGCAGCTCTGCTAATAGAGTTTTAGCAAATGAATATATTTTTAAGAGTAATCTTTTTCTAACAGGCTATTTAAAGGCTTATTATGTAACACAAATGCCCAAGAGCTGTTGCATCTTTATGGGTTAAATACTGTTCTCAGTGACACTCTAAACCCATTGACCTCAGTTAGACAGTAAAGTGTATTTGCGAAGGAAATTTGGACCTTTGACCAATACTCACTTTCACCCTACTGTCTCATGAGTCCACACAAGCAGCTGACCCCTCAACCTTGTTTGAAATACAATTTGATTTTCTTTTAAAATTTTATAAACACAAATGCTTAATAATTATAGCAAAGTGAAACAACTGTGGAAAAATCTATTTAAATACTGTTTTGAGTGAATTTCTATTTTACATAATTTATGTGTTTATCTGTACTACTTATTAATAAAAGCTGGAGGAGAGCTTTGTGAGTCCTATAGAAATCAGCTTTTCCCATCAAACTCAGCAGTGTGAGGAACTGAGTATTTACCCTTGATTCAGAGTAGGAAGATACTGAGAACAATTTAATACGGAATATCATGTAGCTGTCTGCTGAGGCTTTTTTTTCTGAGGCTTTGATTTTCTGAGGCTTTGATTTAAATAGATCTCTGAAGCATTTACTGTATGTTTTTAAATTCAATGCTGCTGCAAAGAGGATGACTGTATTATACAGTAAGGAACTACTTTCCTTTTCTTTTAAATATTGTGTATGATATTTCTGTTTATTTGTACCTTATCCAAAAAATCTAAATTATTCCCTTTTTTGTTGTTATAAACTAGTTGTTCTATATTCTGGAATACTTTTAAGATAAGTGAAACTGCATTTTTTTTGCAAAAAAAATGCATATTAATCCTCAACAAATCCTGTTTTCTATTAGCTTAATTGAATTAAACTGAAGTCTGCTTGTTACGACATACTGAGTGTTTTCAGTTGTGACAGATTTTGAGAAGTCTGATGTACTGCTGCGCAGTCAAGAGGTCCTGTGGTGGGATACCACAGTCATCCACAAAGATGTTCTCTTCATTTGGAAGCCCACTCTGGTTCTTGCAGTGATATACCCCCAATTTTGCTACAGAATAAGCCTTCAGTCAAAAGAAAGATAAAGCTGAGTCATAATTTACGAGTATTAGATCTCAAGTTTAACTTGAATTAAGTTTATTCTTAGAAAAGAAGGAGGTCTTCTATCTCAGTAACCTGTGTCTCACTCACTCAAATATCTGAAATTTGATACTGTTTCCTCTGATAATCATTTACTCCATAGATATTTCATTTCCTCATTCATGTATTAAAAGTTCAACCTGCAACTGCTTCTAAAATCTCCATCTTTTGGTGCAAAATCTAGGATTTAAAGTTACAAAAATAATACTTTGTGATATCTTACAGTTTATATTCCTTCTAAAACAAGTTTCTTCCTCTTTGGGGCATTTCTACAAAGAAATCAATGTCAAAAACTTTTAAAACTGGAAAAAAAATGCTTTTCCAGCAAGAGGAAATTCTAATGTCCTGAGTTACTTAATCTGGAATATATAGAGCACTAAATAGCATACTGTTAGCCTAGCAGTCTTGAATTCTGGAAAATAGCTCTGATCTAGTAAGGAAAGGACTTGCATTTTACTAGGAACTTCCCATGTTTCTAATTTTGATGACCATAGTGAAAAGGTGTTAATGACATATTGATATTGTCCTTAAAATTGTTTTTATGGAATAGATTTGAAACGATAAACAAACATTACAGAGGTTTAAAACCAGGCCCAGGTCCATGGTGTTGAAAGCCATAGAAAAATATCTAGAACTTCACAAAGAAATCTCCTGACTATGCCAGGGCCTTCTATGGCAGGACAGTGCAGTAACAAGCCAAGCTTTAAGTACATCAGAAAGACATTTTTTTTGTTACCAATATCTCTTTTCCCCCATTCAGTTTAAGAACACTTTCATCTGTATACCAGCCAAATAAGACACAGTAGTACAACTGGATTTTGAGAAAACTGAAGGGAAATTAGCATGCCTGTTCTTATCAATGGCTTTTGTAGTCCAGCACACTATCTTCACTGATACTCTTGCTAAATGTTTCTGAAAAAGATTCAGGAACGCTAATGATTAACAGTTTGGTATATAACCTTTCATTTTGAAACAAAAAGTACATTTTAGTTCTCCAGATTTATTATTTTCTATAACACATTAAATATAGTGGGCTGGCAATGCTGGTCTGTCCA
>JAUBOD010000331.1:363617-376794 GCA_032353885.1 Nothura maculosa
AGTACATTTTAGTTCTCCAGATTTATTATTTTCTATAACACATTAAATATAGTGGGCTGGCAATGCTGGTCTGTCCATAGATAGAGATAGTGATCATGAATATCTGTCTTGTTACTTCCCTTTTCAGGAGCTGAAAGAATGAAGTAGGTGTTCATCTGTGCAGGAAATTTGGCCTGGTGACCAAAAGATATATATCAATATAAATAAAATAATAGCCACTGATTGTTCGCTCTACACTTACCTCTAAAATGCTCCTGGTAATGTAGTAGTACCACAGAGTGAATTTTTTGAACACTTGGTGCAGTATTCATTTATTTAATATTTATTTATTCCAGAGCAAACCCTGTGTTTTTCTGCAGTGTAAAATAGGTATTATGTAAGAATTTACTGGAGTAGTATCTCTAATCAAATTCCTTGTATGGAAATGTCCCAAATTACATATAGGTATGTTTGGAGAAGCATGTCATGTGGGAGAAAGATTGTACTTTAGTTTGCTTAATTTTATGAGGAATGAGTCACTACATCATGTTCAGAGTGATGAGTAGAAAAGCATTAATTCCACAAGAGTTTAGTTATTTCAATATCAGAAACAGATATAATGAAATTACTTTATGGAGTTGTTAAAATTGACCATCGGTATAAAGTATATGCCATCAGCAGTCAACATATATCTGTTTACATTGTTCCTGATTAGAATCTTTGTGGACTTTGCAGGACCACTTTTCAGAAAACAGTTCTGTTGCAAATAATGTCAATGAGGTTGTAAGTTATATTGTAAATTATGCTTTCTGAGTGTCATTTGTTATCTCTTTTTTGTTATGAAATAGCTGATATCATTCAGAATATAAAAAATCACAGAATCACAGAATCTATTAAATATAGATTATATATAAAATAAATAATATAAAAAACTATATAAAATTATAAAATTTAATTAAAATATAATTAAAATTATATAAAACCATATAAAACTATACAAAAATATAATATATATATTTATATATAAAATAAAAGCAAGTTGTTGGATCATAGCCTAGCAGGGGAGTTTTGATGAAGGTCTATATTTTATGTAAAAAGATATCTTAAATAGTTATTTTGAATCCTGCAAATCTTTGCATGTTATTGTCACACAATCACAGAATGGTTAAGGTTGGAAGGGTCCTCTAGAGACCATCTAGTCCAACCTTGAGCATGTAGCACAGGGTGGCATCCAGGCAGGTATGGAAGATCTCCAGAGAAGGAGAAGTTCTTCCTCATGTGGAGATGGAACTTCCTGTGTTTCAACTTGCACCCATTATCCCTTGTCACTGGCCACCATAGAGAAGAGCTTGGCCCCTTCCTCTCTACTTTCACCCTTCATGTACTTACACATATTAATGAGAACCCCTCTCAATCTTCTCTTCTCCAGGGAAAACAGGCCAAACTCACTCAGTCTCTCCATTTAGGAGAGATGTTCTAGTCCCTTAATCATCTTTGTTGCCCTCTGCTGGACCCTATCTAGAAGCTCAACATCCCTCTTGTACTGGGGAGCCCAGAACTGCACACAATACTCCAGGTGCGGCCTCCCCAGAGCTCAGGAGAGGAGCAGGATCCCTTCCCTTGATCTGCTGGCAACACTCCTCCTGATGCAGCCAAGATCCCATTGGCCTTCTTGGCCAGGAGGGCACTGCTGCCTCATAGTTAACTAGGTGTCAACCAAGGCTCCCAGGTCCCTCTCTGTAGAGCTGCTTTCCAGCAGGTCAACCCCTAATATGTACTGGTGCCTGGGGTTATTCCTCCCCAGGTGCAGGACTCTGTTTTTCTCCTTGTTGAACCTCATGAGGTTCCTTTCTGCCCAACTCTCCAGCCTGTCCAGGTTCCTTTGAATGGCAGCACAACCGTCTGGAGTGTCGGCCACTCCACCCAGCTTATATCATCCAGAAACTTGCGCAGGGTGCCTCATGGGTTGTTGCCCAAGATTTTATTATAATTTGTTGAATGCATAAACATTATATTTGGTTAATATTATTTAATAGATATACGATTAATGTAGTGTCTATTTTAATAAGAGTTCAAGGCTCTTTCTTTTTCCTTACTGTGTTCTGCCCTGCCTATTTTCTGTCCTTCTGTCCTTTCCTCCTTTCATTTTCTTCAGAATTTTTGCCACAGGCACAAAGAGATATTTTTCCAATGGCAAAACAAAAGGGCAACCTATAGAATTTCAGACACATCTGTTCCATTGGTTGCTCTAGTTGCCTTAAGCATAATTAAATAGCTGAAATTATTCAGGCTGAAGGAACGCCACTATTTCTGTGCATGTTTAAGCCTTCCAGCAAAAGATCAGTAAAAGGAGAAGAAAAAGGCTTGTAATTGAGCTTTATGTAGATAGTAACCTATTCAGAGGGGTAGGAATTAAATTGTATATATAAATTAATAATTAATCAACTGTTCACATAGATTATAAGCTCCTGCTTAGAGTATGAATTAACTTTTGTTTTTTAGACAGGCTTGTTTTTTTCAGAGGGACAGAGAACCATTTCTTGTCCAGCTTTGTACAGTAGAAAGCAGTGAATGTGTGGTTTAGGAAAATAGCAACTTCTAGGAAAGTATATTGCTTGTGGCAGAAGTCTCCATATTGGGAACTTTCTATTGGGATCTTTCTACCTAGCTGTAGGTTTCTAGCAGTAGGTTTTGCTCTTATATGATATATTGTGAAGTTGGACGGGTGTAGTTCTCCCTCCTTCTTTTGTTCCTTCCAACTCTTTACACATACACACACACACACACCCTCTTTCCCATCCTCACCTAGACAGAGTTTGTATTCATTCTGGTTTGAAATAAAGAGTAATGCAAGGTCATGTTAGCTGACATGGCAACTTGCTAAATAGGGAATTTTTTAGTCCATAGGAAAAAAAATCTATGTCCAGGGCCTCAATAAATTGTTCTTTTTATGTTAGAGCTGAGAATGTTTTGGTCTTTGAGCTGAATTATTTACTAGTCACTTTTTTCTGGGATGCAAATTGGTCTCTATACACATGTATATTTAATAATATACTGGCATAAGGGAAATGAGAAGGTGGAAAAGTATACCTAGGAAAGTCTAGATTTTGATTGGATCATTTTAGTGGAGAATTTCTCCATCACTTTATAACTGTCATTATTTCAAAATCTTTCAAAATCTTTACTTGCCTACAAGAGTGAAAGAGCTAATTCTACCTTTTTTCTTTGTATTTCAGTGTGCAGGTCTGAAGTCAAAATGTGCTGGCTTTTGGAGTAGTAAACTCTTTAATTTTCTTTAAACAAGGACAAATGTTGCATCATCTGTAGTAGATCAAAAATAAGAAAGACAACCTAACAAGGGGCTGTGAAGAAATTTCCTGTAGGAGACAATTTATGTCTGTGGTTCAGTAATTGCCTAGGATTTTCTCAGCTTTCTGAGCATGTCTTCACACCTATAATGATGTCTGTGCTGCCTTTAAAGCCAGCTTTGACAAACAGGCCTGAATAGACAGCAGAAATATCCATTCTTCCTTGAAAGGTTAACATTTTCAGCTACTTTGAGCAAAAATATAGCTGTTTGTTTCATGGCTTAGTTGTTTTGAATTGCTAAGCCTACAAAACAGAGTCAGCAGAGGCTTAGGGCTATACAATCTGCACAAATATAAAAGATATAGTTGAACCTGTTTTGTAACTATTTCCCCCTTTTTCTGCAAAAATGAACTCCTGTGTAAAGGGTTAAAATGCGTTATCTGTTGATGAGAAGTTTAAAACAAGGAAAAAAGAAAAAAAACAGGCATTTTTTTAATAACTGTTTAGCAGCTGACTGGAAAATGCATCATCTCTAATTAAATGTCTGTCAAAGTAGTTTGGCATAGCTAAGTAAGTTAGAGTATTCCAGGTTTTAGGCAGAAAGTTTGTTTTATTTAAATAAAATTCTAGACAAAAATTCCTATTAAAGTTTAAAAGAGAAAATAGTTTCTTTTTTATTTCTATGAGATTGAGCACGATAGCACCAGAAGTTAATGTTCACTTGTTTTTTCTTAGTTGAGTTGGAGCATGCCCAAATCTGGTTTCCTTTATACCACATATTAGCATATATTACGTCATGAGCATTATTCCATACTTCCCATACCTACAAATAACATGGAATTTTCTACAGAGCATATGACCCTCCATCATTTGCTTTATGAAATCCCTTTTGATCATACCACCAAACACACTACAAAGAGGGCCATGCTCAATGGTTTCGCTGATACATTGCACTCTTTCTTGATGGTGCTCTTTGAGGGTTGGGCACTGAATGATCTCAGGAAGGAGAGCAAAGCAATCAACAAAAGGGTAGACAGAACTCAGGATTATAAACCTATCTCTCATGCTAAGTTTGAGGCCATGAGGCCCTCGACTAGCGCTTTAACTGTCTTCTACATTCTTACCTTCCTTCAGTTGTTGCACTTAGTTATACTTGTAGCCCAATCCAGTTTTCCCATTGATCAGTAACAATGTTGAACTAGGAAGACAAGTGTAAGCTATTGAGACTACATCATTTCTCTTTAGCTGGGATGGCCAGCAGTGGTTACAAAGCTTTATCATCAAATTTGAGCTTGAGATTTCTATGAGCAGCTTGAGTTTGCCTTGCAGTGCTAGTATATTGTCTTCACTTGTTTAAGCTTGTACTCAAGAGAGTTACTATTACTGTGTGTAGCTAGATAGCTGCTATGAATACTAGGAAGGCCAAGAATATATTCGGAGTCATTGCAACTAGTCTACATTTCTGTGTGGTAGACATCACTGATACTTCCCAGCATGAGTTTGCCTGTGAAGAGTTTACCTGTATACATTACCATGGATATTCCATAGCTAGGCACTCAGATCTGTTCATTGCCCAGGGCATGGAGTCTACTATATGAATCCTAACAATATTAAGAGTAGACTTGGTCATCTACATGGGAATCTAAAGCAATACCAGGTGTAACGGCTAAATATATTAATTCTTTGCTTTTAGCAACTTTGGCATCTTTCTGCGTGGACAAACTCACACTCTCTTTCAATAAGGCAATACGAAAGAAAGCCCAAATGTCATCCCCTGTATTACAGTTGATTACAAACTAATACTTATTCAGCATGGACAACCAGGGAGGTAAAATTCTTACACAAATTAGAGTACAACTGAACTCCAGAATTCTTGGTGCAGTGGCCTAGGTAAATTTTATTTTGGATAGAATAAAACTTAACTCTGACAGAAACATGACTCGTGCAACAAATGTAAATTCTCTCTTGGGAGTCTGAGGCCTCTGCTTCTGAGCACAAAAAAAGCTGCAGTTCTTATAAATAGTTGCCCAATAAACAAAACTTGATTTTTCCTAGCATGGAACCATACATGGTTGAGAAATTAAGAACAATTTATGCTGTTCTCTTTTTACTTCTGAAGCAGAACTGTTTCATGAAAGCATCAGTCCATCAAGTATGCAGAATATGGGAATTTACCACCTCCCCAAATTCCCAACAAAGATTAAATAATTTTTTGTTTTGGATGAGCATTTTCAAGTAATGACTTCTTCTTTTAACAAGTAATGACTTCTAATGACTTCTTCTTTTAACTTTTTCAGTCTTCATTCAATTGATCTCATTTTGGAAACTGTTAGGAATGTGCCAGCTCCTATGAATTCTGATGGAGAGCTTAGCTGAAGAGCAATAGATATCACTCAGTTCTTACTTCTTACTCCTTACTTCTTAATTCTAACTGCTAGGAAGATAAATCTACTAACTGTCCTTAATACTGTGAGTCATTGCAGGAAAGGAAAAAACAACAACAAAAACAAAACCAAAAAACTCCCTTACAACAGAAACCAGACATCATTATTTTTTTCAGTAAATGAGGAACTTTATAAAATATTTTTCAAAGTGTCCTGGAGCATCTCAGCATAGAATATTACATAGAACAAGACACAAGACATTTGCCCAGAAAGATCACTAAATTCTGACCTTTATGGGCTAGATTTTCTGATTTAACTTTGAGGAGTGCACTCTTCCTCCATCTAACCCGAACTTGAAACCTGAACTTGAATAATAGAAAAGGTTTGAGGCATGGGTTCATCTTATCAAAACTTTTTTTCTATTACAGGAGCTCTTTCAGTCAACAAATTATTCTCTCGAAAGGAAACGAGGGAAACCTGTCTGAGTCAGAGTGGTGTCAAGTCTGGGCGTGAGAACTGGGTGTATTGTTTTATGGTTGAACTTCAAAACATAAATGTAGTATTTGCTTTCCAGGGCCGAGAAATTGACCACAGAAATCTTATGCACATTTTATGCTTAAAGCTTGGTTTACATGCAAGAGAAATTATTAAGCTGAAGATGAGACTTCAGGTTTGTAGCTGTGTGTTTAAAAACTAATACTGATTGAAAATGAGTTGTGTTTAATAAAGATAATCTCATATATATCTCCTATAAACATAAATTTGTATCATACACTAAAAATTAAGATTATGTGTTAGTTTTATTAAGACAGTGAAAGTATGTGGATAGTAATATGTCATTCCTATTAAGTACAAGATAAAATTTGAGAAACAATTTTAAGCCAATAGAAGAGACTATGGACAAATATTTCAGGGTATCCAAGAAGAGATGTGGCATATTCTTTTAAACTAAGCATCAAAATGTCACTGCAAAAGTCAGGGTGCTTCTCTGTCAAGGACTCAACATCACAGTTGGAAAGTTTATAAATACCATATAACCTTTCCTACATGCTACTGGATATGTATTTCATGTAATTATAGTTTCCTGCTTACCTGCCATTAAAAATTGGCTTTCAGATACATTATATGAGTTCCCTATGTGCAAGCTGGCAGTTCTTTACAACTTTATTTGCACTAATGTACTGAGCAAGACTTTCATATCAAAAAAAAATTATTTACGGGCAGTCATAAATTTCCTAAGTCCTTTTAGTTTTTTCCACTCAGATCTCTGCTGCTACCTTGTGGTCATTTAGTAGGATGTGTTTTCTCATGTTATATTCTTATCACAAAACTGTCCTGGGATTTTATAACAATAATACAGACAGTTTCAAGCACAGAGGCACAAAAAGAGGAACTACTTTGACTTTTCATTTCACATAGACGAATTTGTGCTGAGTCACTCTAGCAGAGTCTGTGAAGATTTTATTCTCAGATTTGTCTCTGCATTTCTTGGAAGTGGTGTAAAGGGTAGATTTCCCATTCAGGCCAACAAGGCATTGTGTCTGCACATGTATATTGCCTTAGATACATTTTCTGACTCCTTGGCAACTTAGGGACAACCTTAATCTATACAGTCTTCTCAGTCCAGAGAAAAAGAAAAAAATGTAAACTTTGTGCAAAATAGGTGTCTTCCTGTGAAACTCCCAAATAAAGGTTTTGTAATATGGAGACTTCCATATCTATCAATCTGTCCTTTTTCATCTGGTCCCAGATTTGCTGTTTCCTTTTTTTTTTTTTTTTCCCCAGGAACAGTATTACTAAGACACAGTATTACTATCCATCCTTGGAGGAACAAAATGAAAGCACCATCTATTATTTTTATATTATGGTTTATATGTGTAATCTGCTGCAAGACCCAGGCAAAATCCAAAATGCTTGGCTGTGTGTCCTGGACATAGTTAAAAGTTTATCTTTTTGCAGAGCATTATTCTTACCAACAACAAACCTGTCAGTCTAGGATGCGACGAGACTTGTCACATCTGGATATCATGAGACATTTTTTTGGTGATGGATAATGAATGTAGTGATACTCCTGAGACCACCATTGAAGATTTGTTTAAAAAGATGCAACTTTACTACCAGCAAGGAGTAAATCCTGTTTTTGTTTAAATGAAAGCAAAGTTGAGCTGTGTGACTTTGGGGGTCTGAAGTTTTATCACTATAACTTTGTTACCATATTTAAAAAAATATACATGGAATGACAAACCTTCAAATCTTGAAAGACCATCTGGTAGGGTTCAAGTTACTGAGTCAAATTCGAAATACAAACACCTTCAGGCTGCAGTTATCACTGCCTGTAAAAAGTGAATTCTTCTGATGTGAATTGGAAATGTGTGAAATCTTGTAAAATCTTCCAGTTGTATGTAACTCACATGCTTAAATGGTCTCCTTTCTTCACTCTTAGCAAGAGAGTAAAGCAAACAACCTAAAGGGAAATTTTAAAGTCTATCATTAAGAAAATGTGAAGATTAGGTAAATTTAATATCCCTTAATTCAAATGTTAATGAAATGGCCATAAACTGTGTTAAATAGTATCTGGAATAACTCTTGAAGCTATATACATCTCCTGGTTGGTTATGTGCACATAGGGCTGAATGGTTGTATAGCACTATTATAATCTTTGTCTAAAAGGACTCTGACAGAGTATGTATGCATTTGCACTGCTTGCAAGGCAGTTAGAAATTAAGACCTAACATTTATTAAGAAAATAAGCTTGCCATTAGCAGGCTAAAGTTAATCCGGATGGATCCATCTGAAAAATACAAGAAGAATTCTACTGAAAAGTAGAAATTCGTAATTGCTGGAAACCATACTGAACATGAGTTAGTAGTGTGCTTTTGTGGCAATTTATGTACTGTGACATTGAACTATACACTGTGTTGAATTAGGAAAAGTATAGGCAGTAATGCAAGGAAAGCAATTATTTCCCTGTACTTAGCACAAAAAAGGTTGCAATTAGAAGACTTTGTCCAGTGTTATCTCCTGTAAGAAATAATGATGAACTGGATGGAGGGAATACTCTTATGGATCACTAAGATAATTGGCAAGCTATAGTGCACGAAATGTCACGAGAATCTGAGGAAAGCTTGGAGAAGAGAAGTTTGGTGAAATTCTAATTGCTTTGATAGAAAAAAGGAGGGAAAGATTGTCATAAAGCAGGAGTCAGATCCAGTCAGGACCACAGAAGAAAAATTCTATCTGAACTAACTCACTAAAATCCATCCTGGGCGTATTTCATCTGGACAGTGTTTCCTTTCCAACTCAGGTGTGTTGTGGCTGGGAAAATGCTTTATTTAGTTAAGCTAACTCAGTAGCAGAAACTATGAATGTTCTGTTTTGAGCTTTAACTTTGTAATTCTAACAGTGTGGTCATTTTATTATTATTTGACCAGTGAAAGTTCTTCTTGATAGCCTATATAAACATTCCTGCGACTTACAGACATGTTTTGTCTTCTACTGTTATTGAGCCTACAGTTCTTTGGGTGTGAATTTGTGCTCTGTATAACATATTGATATTGTTATGTACTATGACTAATAAATATATTTGCTTCTATAAATGCACTATTTGTGTTCTATTTGTGAGAAAGTAGTAAAGTTAGTACCCAAAGCCCTACATCTTGGTATTTAGCAGAAGATAATGCACTGATGAGCTATCTGAATTAAAGATATATAAATATAGAAAGATCTTTTCCCCTGAAGTGCTTTTCATTCCCTAGTTCTTTCCAATAATTTTTCAGGAAATACTTGTTCATGAAATGAGCTGACTTATGTAGGAGCGCACACACAAACCTTTAGCAGTATTTATTTTTATACCTTTTAATGGAAGACATATGTCAGATTATCTATATACAGACATATATACTTTCATACATATATATATACACATATGTACATATGTACAAAGTTAGATGCTATGCATATATATGCAAGTGCATGTGTTAATATATATTTTTTTAAATAGATGTTAGGCATGTATTTACATATGTAAACATATGCTTTTCATTAAATAGGTATAAGCAAAAATATAGTGCTAAAAATGCAGGAGAACTATATGGATGTTATTTGAATATAGATGAAGCAACAGAAATTGCTTAGAGTGTCTTGAAAAATTACAAGAAACTAAGGAGAATAATTAGACAAAATTAGAAGATTTAAGTGGAATGCTGGGAGATAATTCTGCACAATTACACCTCTATAGTGCTATGAAACAGATATTTCAAGCACATAAACTGATGCTGCAGTATAACTACTGTATCTTGCAACATAACTACTCTGCAAATGGCAGTGTGAGTGTGGATTATCTACAGCAGATTTGGGTAGCTGCAGATTTAAATTTTTAAATTTCAGGCTTTCCTCCATCTTTTCTTATCTTGGATGGAGAGGGTGGAATTCCAATCTGACTCTTTAAACCACTCTTTTCTTTCTACCACTCCATTTCAAATATTTAATGCCCCTCTATTCACTCTCCAATCAATCTCCAATTTTATCCCTTATCTCATATTTAGTTCAGACTTCATCTTTCACAAAGTCATCAGATTCACTCTAATCTCAAGAGACTTACAGATTTTATTGTTAAAAGTTCAAATTGGTTGATCTATAGTGAGATTTAGGCCTTCCACCTTATTTTCAGGTTACTGGATGACTAAGAAAACCTTCAGAGTTTTTTGTAGAGTAAAAAGATTTTGCTTAAGCATGGCAAAGCAGAAAATCTGCTGGATGGGTCTAAGGGACATTAGCAAAAAGGAGAGCTTTTGCTTTTGCTGCAATTTCTTGCTGTTTTCTGTTAGATGTAGAGTAACCTCCAGTGTTCCTTGGGACACCTCTCTCCCTTGTTTTTCAACCATGTAGCCTTAAGCTGTTTCATGGCCTACCCAAGGCTCCTCCTGCTTGGTTTACCTATTGCATATCTGCATTTGGAATAGGATATTTCTCTGAGCAGAAACTCTCAGGGGCATCTACTATATAGTGACTCATTCTTAGGACTTCTGTTCTCTCCTTTTTTTTCTAAACTGACCTTGCTACTTTATATATAATTACTTTTCAACAGTTGAACTACAATAGAGAATCCAGAATACTGTCATGTATTCCCAAGATAAACATGGCCCAGAGAGGGGCCCTGCATATTTCCAGTCTGCTAAGTATTTTGTAAACACAAAGATTCAATGTGTTTAATTAATTATTCTTTTTTTTTTTTTTCTAGGAGCAGCAACTACAAAATTGGTGTTATTTAATGCTTCATCACTGTTCCAGAGGAACATTCATGAGTAAATGTCATCTGTTACTGGTAATATATGAAGTCACTCTTCCTTCTACAGTTACATCAGACAAGTACATGTTGAAGGTAAATCCTAAAATGCTATATCATGAGATAAATACTTATTTTTCAGTCACTGTGTATCTTGTATGCCTTCTGCAGCACCAAGACTTTAAGCTACATCTCAGACTAGAGCTCTTATCTTGATTTCTGGAAGGATGCAACCTATTTGCTTGTTCAAATGTTATTTCATGTTACTGCTAATGGGCACAGCTAGACTCTGCTCTTTTTCTTGAATGCATTGCTGTCCATCCTAATGACTGGTGTTCCAGGAGTATACATGAGTAGAGAGAGGCAGTAACACTTTCCAAACAATATCCTTGTCCATGTGGTGCCCGGAAACCAAGCCAAAACATACAGAGTAAACTTGCAAGACTGAAGTGCAAGATTTCTCCTGATTTATGTAGGATACCTAATTAGTGTCAGGTCCACTCCTCACAGTTGATTTAGAGGACATGATGAGTGCTTTGTAAATGTTAACAAAGCTTCAGACTAGCATGCAGCTACACACATGTGATTAATGCTTCATTCTGCTTTAAGTACCTGTAGAACAGAGGTTCTGAACTGTGTTAACCTGGTTCTGTCTGTAGTACAGAGGTTCTGTTCTAACTACTGAACCATATATAGACTATTACAACTATTCTAGCCTGTCTTTGCAATAAAGCAGATATTACACAGCTCATAAAGCTGAGCAGCTGAGAGCACTACCTAGGATATTATATAGTTCCAGGTAACTCTGGGCAAATGTTCACATTCATATAATTCAATACATTCAATAATATTCAGTCCTGCTACTCATTCATTCTTCCCATTTAAAATCCTTGATCTTACATTCCCCTTTGCAGATGTAGTCGGCAGAGAGATGTTGCTCTTTTCCTAACTTAATTCTTTGACCTCATATAACTCAACTGTTAGATCTATTAGCAAGATCCTCTGTTATTCTAACTTTTTCCTTTCAGCAGGTCTGCTTGTAACTATACCCTCAACTTTTCATTTTCTTAAATGCATTAAAAACAAATGGAATGATTTTCATTCTACTTATGAAGCATGATGCTGCATGTTGCTAGTGCAGTTCCTTAGGCTATCACCTTATTTAACTTTAAATTAATAAGCTGATGAAGAAGAGCCATTTTCCTTTTTTTCATTTTGGCGGACTAACATCTGCCAGAATGAAATGAGTGCATATAGAAGGAACCTCTGTGCCTCCCAACATCAGAGATAATTACAATTGGCAAGCAGCCAACTTTCTTTTTTTTTCTTTTTTTTCTTAAAATTATTTATTTCTATTAACAATGATGTCTTTATTTTCAAACTTCCAAGAAGATCATTATGCATTGTATTCAGTTGAAACTCTCATGCTGGGATGGAGCAAGATGCAATGTTTGAATATTTAATTATAATTATTTTTCCATCCAGGCTTCCTGGTTAGAGAAGAATGGGAGTGAAGGAGAAATTGTGTTCTGCCAGGGTAATTCCATCTGCCAGAAACAGAGGAGTGCATTACTGAATTTCGTCCTTTGACAAGAATCAGTGATCTACTCCACATAAGATTGACTGGCATGCCTGAAATTGAAAGAAAAATCCAGAAACAATGCATGAAATTCATGCAGTTCCTAAATGGAAACTCAGATGTAGCTTCTGGAAAATGATGAAGGTTGGCAGGAGAAGAATTGAAGATAATCTGACACCAGAAATAAAGTCTAGTCAAGTACAGTAGATTTGCACAATTTTCCTGAAATCGCAAGTTACCATCTGAGTCAGAATTATATTTCATTCGTGAAATTTTTACCAACTCTGCAGTAATTTAAAAACTGAGCTGTGTATCTTCTGGTAAAATAAAATGTAAGATCTTTAAAAAGTGGGTCACTCATCTGTGTGTGTTAACATTCTCCAAAAGTGTCTGTTATCTTGCAAAGAGAAAACTATAACCCATTTTTAGTTCTATTTTTTTCTCATGCAGTAAAATTTGCTTCCTCTTAATATTTCATGGGTTGTAAGGCTATGAATGGGCATTTTTTATTCTTTCTGGATCTGGGAATCACTCCTACACAAGGCCTCCAAGGGTGATGATGGCTATTCAGAAACTTCTTGCTGGTAAACTTGTGGCACTCATCAGAGAGACAGTCTTCTAATCTTCCTCTAGTGTTGACTG
>JAUBOD010000331.1:390477-415151 GCA_032353885.1 Nothura maculosa
CTCTTCTCTTCTCTTCTCTTCTCTTCTCTTCTCTTCTCTTCTCTTCTCTTCTCTTCTCTTCTCTTCTCTTTTTTCTTTTTTTTTTTTTAATTGTCTTTCTACTTTGCTGGCACCTGCAGATCTCCTGCAAACCAGCCCCAGATTTCTTTTCACTGCCATTAAGATGCTTATAAGCCACAGAGCATCCAATGAGGAGAACATCTCCAGCCTGATGCTACAGCAGTGTGAGATGTCCACCCTGCATCTAGAAAAGGAGGGTGGGAAGACGAAGGGACAGATTCTTATGCTTTTCACTGACAGCATGAGATCTGCAGGGTCTGATACTGGAGAGAGTCCAGCACAGGGCTACAAGGAGGATGAGGGGGCTGGAATATTTGCTCTATGAGCAAAGGCTGAGGGAGCTGGGCCTGTTCAGCCTGGAGAAGAGAAGGCTGAGGGGGGCTCTGATGAGTGTCTATAAATACCTCAAGGGAGGCAGTGAGGAGGAGGGGTCTAGCCTCTTTTCAGTGGTGGCCGGCGATAGGACTAGAGGAAACACCACAAACCGAAGCACCAGAAGTTCCATAGAAACTTAAGGAAAAGTTTCTTGACAGGGAGGGTGACAGAGCCCTGGACTAGGTTACTGAGAGAGGATATGGAGTTTCCTTCTCTGGAGATCTTCCAAACCTGCTTGAATGCCGCCCTGTGCCACGTGCTCTAGGTGACACTGCGTGTGTAGGGGGGTTGGACTAGATGACCTCTGGAGGTCCCTTCCAACCTTAAGCATTCTATGAAGCAGAGAACAATCCGTTTTGCAAATTGTATTTTTTTTCCTGGTACTTTATCGCATTTCTATCTTTTATTACAGGAAAATTTGTGGATTTTATTTTATTTTATTTTATAATAATCTAAACATTTGGCTTGGTCTGAGGCAGAATTAGTTTAATTTTCTCTTCTCTTTAAACTCCTGTCTTTTTCCTCTCCTATTAGTTTGCTCCACAGGCACTACATCATAGCAATCTTTCATCTAGCCAAAAGAGCTATGAGCAGCTCCTACAGATTTGTAGCTTTCCACTGTCTCACAGCAAGGAGCACTGCTGAAAAGAGACTGAGGCGCTCCAGAGATTTAATGTGCTGCCTTCACTGTACTGTTAACTCATATAACTCATAACTCAGGCTTATGCTAACAGCTGGTAAGTATCAGGTAATGTTGATAAAGATTACTAATAGGGAGAAAGAGTGAATGTGGTAAAATGACTGTAGCAAGTTTTGGCTTACATAGATCTAAAATATTAAGATCCTTGGGTAGTGTGGCCAACAGAGAACCAGCTAAAAAGGAAGTCACATAATAAGAAAGTCAATTTCCAGCAGTGTAAAGTCCTGTAAATAGATAAATGGTAAGATCAAGACATAAGACCAACCGGCCTTGAGGAAACAGTGTTTTTTGAGAGATCAAGAGAATCTGGAAAGCCATAAAAACAGATAGAACAACAACAGAACAACACATCTTTTTCCCACTGTCTTTCTCTCTATGTGACTGAAAGACCACAATCCTTAAGAAACTATTTCAGATTTCAGCCTAAAATCTTTATGTGAGTAGAACCTCTCATCATTCCTCCTCTCTTCCTTAAAGAATCCCAGAATACTTCAGGTTAGAGGGCATCTCTGGAGGTCTGACAGTCCAATCTCCTGCTCACAGCAAAGTCAACTTCTGGCTAAGGCTGGCAACAAGTTGTTCAAGGTCTTGCCTGGTCATTTTGAATTGCTGAAAGGATGGAGATTCTTAAAGCCTCTCTAGGCACATGTCTCAATGTTTTACCACACTCACTGGGAAAAGTTGTGTACTTGTATCTAACTGGAATCTCTCATCTGTTTGTTGCCTCTCTGAACTTTGAGAAGGACCTGGCTTCATTTTCCCATTCCTCTCCACATTTCTGGCAATAGAAACTCTTCCTTTTGACTTCTTTTCTCTAGTCTCCAGCCTGAAAAGGCCCAGCTGTCAGCCGCTCCTTGTTCACCATGTGCTCCAGCCCCATGGCCAGTTTGGTGACCTTCTGTTAGATTCATGCCAGTATGTCAGTGCTTTTCTTGTACAGAGGAAGTTCAAAACTGGATGTAGTACACCAAATGCAGACTCACAAGTGACAAGTAGAGGGAAAGAATCACTTCCCTGGGTCTATTGACTACAGTCTTACTAGCATAGCTCAGGATGTGCTAATAGACACTAGCCATAGTCAATTTATTGTCCACCAGGACCCCAAGTCTGTAGAGCTGCTTTCTAGCCCACTGAGAAGTTTCAAAATTGTGCTGTCAGCCTAAAGGCCTATTTCTAACCTGTCAGCCTATTTCTGCAGTCTCCTTGATTGTAGTATCTCTCTAAATGGCAAAGCCTGAACTTTCTATCCTCAAATTTCACCTTAAATATAATGCGCACTTCCATTAACTATGAAAGTTAGTTATGCACATTTACGAATATTGGTAAAAAAAATGCTTATATACTCACTAAGTAATATTTATAGTTGTATTACATACACTATAAATACAGCATCAAAAAATTGTCACTTGTGACCTTCATGCAGTCATCTGAAGGTATTAGCAATTTTCTTGCTGCACAACTAGCTTTATGTATTCTGTTACAGGATATTTTCCATCTTCCCCAAATATCATCAACATATGGCAGCACCTAGAGCTCAAGCTTACCTTACACATTCAGTCAAGCAGATAGGGTGTGTTTCGGAGACGCAATGATAGGAGAGGCTCACATTTCCCCTGCAAAAGCCCCACTAGGGCATGTGGGAAGCAGCTGAAATGTCTGTTCACAAATGCACATGACATAAGGAATAAGCAGCATGAATTTGAGGTGCATGTGCAATGGCCAAACCTCTCACAGAATCATAGAATCACAATAGTGGGAAAATACCTGTAAGATCATCTACTAAGAGCAGATGAATTGTATTCTGATTCTTAACTGTCAGTTATGACATGGGGGACTGCATTTGGAGTGATATGTGCAGTTTTGGGCTCCCCAATTTATAGGAGAGGCTGAGATCTGGGCCTGTTTGGAATGGAGAAGAGAAGGTGAAGAGGAAACCTTACTGCAGTCTGCCACTACTCAGTTGCAGATATAAAGAAGACAGAGCCAGAGTCTTCTTGGCTCAATGATAGCAGAGGCAATAGGTAGAGTCTGACACATGGAAAATTCTAATTTGATATTAGGTAAAAATATCAGAGAGGTGACTAAATACTCAGGTAGGTCCTCATATAGGCTGTGAGATCTCTTTCCTTGCAAGTGTCCAAGGCTTGGCAGGACACAGATCTGAGATATCTGATCTAATTAGAGTAGGGGATTGAACTAGATGGCTCCACAGGTCCCTTAGGACCTAAATTATCTTGTGATTCTACACATTTTTAAATAGAACATTTTCTTTCCTAGAAGTATTACCATACTCTATGGATTGTCAGGTTGGGCGGAGGGAGGAGAAGGCAGGGACAGGAAAGAGAAGATAGAGCAATTTCCCCTTCCAGGTTAGATTATTTGAGGGCTTGGACTTGTTGTTGTTTGTGTGTCTTGAGGGCATTTGCTTTTGCTTGTTGCCTGGGGTATATTATTACACACATTACCTCTTCTCCCTCATTTTCTCATTCTCTAACCATAGCATGCAGCATTAGGCTGTGATTAAGTTTCTGTCACTTCTGGGATGAGCATTTTGCTGGAATTTAATAGTCTCAGCAGTACAAAAGGTCAAACTTGTACATAATGAGGTGAAGATAAAGAGATACCAGTTAATTTTATGTTTTAGCAACTAATATCCCCATGCAAAAGCTGAAAGGTATTTTTTTAAGAACCATGGTATTTATAGTTGCAGAATAAAACAATAAGACACAAACTCAACATAATTTCTAATTATCATGAAAGGTTTGTTGTAGAAACAAAGCCTTAGGAGGTCGTTTAATCATTCTATCAGACTTAGCAGCTGTAAGAGATAGGATGCATGTTAGAACTCTTATCTTAAGGAAAAGAGATCCTGTCTTTAAATGTGTTTTATACACTTACATTTGTAAACCAAATGCAGTGGTTAGGTCTTTCACAGTAGGCTTGCGTATGTTTTTCTCTGGTAAAAGAGCAATATAGTAATATTATACTCAGTATAATATCACTAGAGAGGCATGGTGTTGCCAAAGAGTGAACTTCTAAATACCTTGAAGAAAATACTCTGAAAATCCTAATTTGAACAACACTTGGTGTTAAAACATCCCCAGAACCTATTATATAAACTCTAAAAGGCTGTTGACTCTTATTCCTCCATTAATAGGAACCACATAACCTTTCTTTTATTAAATCATTATCTACTTTACTGTCTATTCAACATCCAAATATACAACTTAACAGTAGTAACTATCAGTGGTTGAATTACAGACTCACTGGGGTTGGAAGGGATCTCTGGAGATCATCTAGTCTAACACTCTCGCACAAGCAAGGTCAGCTAGTGCACACTACACAGGATCACTTCCAGGAGGGTTCTGAAGATCCCCAGAGAAGGAGACTCCACACCTTCTCTGGGCAAACTGTTCCAATGCTCTGTCACCCTCACAGTCAAGAAGCTTTTCCTCAAATTCAGGTAGAACTTCATGTGTGTATTACAGTTTGTGGCCCTTGCCTCTGATCCTATTTCTGGCCACCACTGAAAATTTTCTGGCTCATTCCTCTTGACACTCTCACTTCAGATATTTGACCACAGTGATCCCTTCTCAGTCTTCTCTAGGCTAGACAAACCCATCTCTGTTTCTCCTCATAGGAGAGAAGCTACAGTCCCCTAATCATCTTTACATCCATATGCTCTTAGTTGCATGCCTGTGTTGCACTGGGGAATTCAAACTTGGACACAGCACTCCAGATGTGGCCTCATCAGCGCTGAATAGAGCAGGGAGGATCACCTCTCTTGACCTACTGGCAACGCTCCTCCTAATGCAGCCCAGCTTATCATTGGCTTCTTGGCAACAAGGGCACATCAATGGCTCATAATTAACTTGCTGCCTACCAGGATTCCCAGGTCCTTCTCTTCAGAGCTACTCTCCAGCAGTTCAGCCCCCAGTCTAATATATGGGGTTATTCCTCGCAAGGTGCAAGAACCTGCACTTGATCTTCTTGAACTTCATGAGATTCTTCTCTGCTGAAGTCCCTAGCACGTCCAGGTCTCTCTGAAGCCAGGTCTCTCTGACAGCACAGCCCTCTTACGTATCAACTACTCCTACCGGTTTCATATCATCAGCAAACTTGCTGAGAGTGTATTCTGTCCTGGAGTTTTCTCCAGGTCATTGATGAATAAGTTGAGCAGGATTGGATCTTGTCAATACTGACACCACTAGTTGACACTGTTTGAAATGAGCAGAATCTTCAGCTCAAACTCTCTAAACATAGCTGGTTTCTGTCCATAGCTATTAGGAAGTGCTGTATAGTGGCTTTGTACAAGCAACGTACCTTAACTCATGACCTAGGCTGATCATTACCTCATGAACCTTCCTCCGCACCTTGCTAAACCCTCATGGTTTCCTCACAACAGCTGGCAAGTAGCATGTGGATGTGTCTAGTCACAAGACTCCAGCTCCTCTCGCTTTCCAGCTGCTTCACAGCATTACCAGTATCAGGGAGCAGTGACAGTTGGCAACTCTGTGCAGTAAGATGAGCTGGGAGTGGAACAATGATAAGGCTGGCAGGAGCCGCAATTGCACTGACCAGGAGCCAAGATGCAGAGTAGCCAGAGACAGTGGTGAGAGTCAACAGAGTCCGGTGATCATCCAGTAATTCTGAAGTGAGGAGACTAGATTGAGATGGGGAAACTGAAGTCATGGACAGATTTGCAGAGGTAAGAGACTGGTCGCAGATCCCAGCTGCTGCAAAGCAGCGATGTTGCTCTGGCAGGGGCCAGCAGTGAAACATCAGTATGAAAGCAGCTCTGAGCAGAAAGGAGGGGCAGACCCATGCTTCTCACTTTCCTCACAACATCTTTTAATTGCACAACCCCTTTTATTTAGCCCAGCCAGCTAAACTCTTTAATTTTACCAACTTAGCTCCCAGACGTGGATGCACTCTAGGCAATGAAAATACGATGATTTAACTAGCGACCTCTTCATTATCAGTTTTGCACTAGAGATTTGTACTGTCCTCTTCCTTACTTAGAAGAGAAAGTAAAAAAGGCAAAATAATAGTGTCTTCATGTGTATGTTTATAGGTGTGGCCTCACATCAAGCCATAACATAAGAACTCTTTTGCTATCACTTGTTTCTTTCTCCAAGGTTCTTTTCTCTCCTTTGGAATAGTTTATGGCATATGTTTGCATGCTACTTTTGCTTAGTATTGTCTTCATTTTCTTGAATAACTTTGCTACAGTCTAGGAAAGACCAACTTCATTTTGTAGTTTAGGAAATAGTTTAGTAGTTTAGGTTCTGGCCTATCAAGCTGAAGACTTTTTTTTATGTGTATGGATAGTGTGGTGGCTTATGGGAAGTGTGAATAGCAACATCTAGCCTAATGTCTAACTAATGCCTAAAAATAGTTGGGTGGAATTCTTTTGCATTTATATATTTTATAGGTGAGTCCCAAGAGCCAACAATTGAAATAAAACACAACGTTGAGATAAGTGAATCATCACAGAGCTATATGTGGAGACTCAACTATTGTGGCTGAGGATCTCTTACCCCCAAATTATCCAATTAGCCGCTCTCAGGCAGGATTTGGTCCATGAGCACTCCTATCAAATCTATAATCTTTCTGTTCTTGAAGAAACTCATTCTCCACACCTTGGGACATCTTCTATACCTTTGCTTAGAGCCCTGTCACTACTGCATCACTGTACCTACACTAGGCTTTTGAAGACAGGAGCCATCATATCAATGACTATTCAGTGTATCCCCATGAAGAAAAATGAGAATGGTACAGCTTGTGAAGTACAGCCCAGATGGAAAAAAAAAAAGAGGAAAATTTAACAAAATGACCCCAAAGTACCTGGCTTATCTTGGCATGACAGCCATACTTCTCTTTACAGTATGGTAGTCATTCAGTGGCAGGTTTCTTTTTTACTATTAATTATTTATTCTTATTTATTAATAGAAAAAAAGCAATCATCCTTCTACAGAAATAGTAGTGCAATGCAAAACATTTTGGATTAATTTTTGAATAGTTTAGCAAAATCAGCAACCACCAAGGACATGTTTGACAAACTTTTTCAGCCATTCCTAATGATACTAGCATGCAGTTACAGATCAGAACTTTCTTTTGCAGTTCAGATAAACACTTGCACTAAGTAAAACTAGCCTTTCCCTATTGGTATGTTGATTATCTTTACCAGTAATTACAAATTTGATCCCTTTGCCATTAGGACCATTTCCATCACCTCTGCCGAAGCTGGAATCACTGTAGCTAGAACTCCACTTTGGTACAAATACAAGTCTATAGCTCACGGAAAATTCTATCCAGAAATCTTTGACTTGCTTTTGAACTATTTCCAGTCACCGTTTTTGTCAGCTTAATGTTGGGGAAGAATCTTAATAGCTGTCTTTAGAGGCCTTTTTTTTGTGCATTGCATACTAACTAGTCTCTTTATTCATCTGTTCAGCCCTTTCTGAACTAGCAGTTCTCTACAAGCTTTCCTTGTTCAGAAACTTTATTTTTCTATTTAGTGCCATTTATCAACCCTGAATTGCTTTGCAGTCACTAATGATGAAAACTTTTCTCTTTTTTCTATCATTGTTTGCTATGGGAAGCATTTGTATTGAACAAGCTTTTCTGGTAGAATTTTTGATGTCTAGAACATGTATTAATGACAGTGACAAACGACTTTCTACAGCCTCAGTAGATGTTCTGCCCACAGATTTGAAAGTGGATGGCAGTACCACAGCTTATACGCATTTGTCCTATTAATTTTATCAGTTGTGTGTTATTCTGATCTTTGCTATAGGTGAGCCATCCATTCTTCAAACAAGCAGGCATTTAAGGAGATATTCATGCCACATAAGGTGAAGCATCTTTCTCAAACTATGCTTCAGCTAGATATTCAGGAGATTACACAAGCATCATGGGAGAACTAATTTAAGCATCTAATTACCTGAAGTCAGGCAAATAATTTTTTTCATCAATATCTTCCTAAAAGGAGCAATTGAATGAAGTTCCCTCCTCATCTTTCCATCCTCTGCAGTCACTGTGCTCGCATTCTGGTGTTATCATTTGGAGGTTTTCAAAACCACCTTTTAGCTACAGACTTGGAATCCATAGAGCCCCAGCAATGTTGTATATGCTTATCCTTTCTAAACACATGCTGACCATCAGAGGAGACTGAGGTCATTGTCAGAAGGTCAGTGCATCTCAACTAATCTTTATTGGGAGAGTTTTCAGGCAAAAATAGCACAGTCCAAATAGTCTAAACAAAAATCAAGATTAAAGGGCTTTATCAATTTATTAAAAAGACATAATTAACTGACAATCAGTGAACTGTATGTTCAGGATCTATATTGGTGATCCAATAGCTGAACCAGACACTTGAGATAAAATGAATCATTACTGAACTCATGAACCTGAGTTCACCTATCTGGCAAAACTGTAAAGAATGATTGCAGTGCTCAAAAAAACCATATATCCTCATGCAATTGCATGCACATCCAGCAGCTGATCAAATAGAAAGTAAAGAATGGACAAGAGAGTTGTATAAGAAATGGAGGAGGGATAAGAAAACAAAGGTCCTAGCAATTTTCTACGAAATGGTATTTGAATCAATCTAGGGAAAACAGAGTAAGAGTAAAGGTTAATTGCCATGCCAAGAAGAGAGTAACTGTAAGGTAAGCCAAAGCTGAAATCTGAAAAATGGATCTTGAGAACCAGAATGGGGATAGTCATAAGAGAAACTGAACTAGCACAACTGAAGCACACTGAAAAAGAGAGGAAGTCAGTTGAGTGACATTCCCAGGATATTACTGCATACTTCAGGCATCCTCAATGGGACAGAACTCCAGGTTTGGTTGGAAGAACCAGTAAGGGGGGTATCTGAGGCAAATCCATGCTATACAGCATACGTAGAGGAGCAACACCCATTCCACACATAGCAGAGCAGTTCCACGGTGTTAAGTGTAACATCATATTTCATGTTCAGACTTCAGATACACCAGGCAAGATAAAGAGCATTTCCAAAGTTTATCTGCCTTCAGTTAGGCTGTAGAAGTTGCACTTAGGTACACACATTCAAAAGGCTTGACTTCCAAAGGTATTGCCTTCCTGCACACAGACTGGGACTCAACTCACCTCGTCAAATTACACTCAGTTAGCAAAATGTTGCTACAAAAGGAAACAAAAAGAAACAACCCAGAAAACAAATTTAAAAAATAGTTTAATTTTTTACGAACTCATAAACTTAATGTGACAATATCAATGAAAGATCTTATGGGAGAAGAATTACAAACTAAAGTAAATGGTTTTTATACATTCATGCACACGCTCTCACAGGTTTCTATCAGTTCCTTCAATTTCATTTACTTTCATTCATTTCTCATACCCTGACAACATACTCTTCACTTCCACCATCACAAGCCCAGCTGGTCTGGCCAGAATCTGTTTTGTGTATAACACAAAGGAAATAGATGGCTACAATCACACCTCTCTACCACTATCACTCTATTTATTTATTTATCTATTTATTTATTTATCTACTTATTTTCTCAAATTTTAGTTGTGTTTTGTAGAGGGATTTCAGTACTGGGTATAAATACAACTATTTCAGTACTGGGTATATACACAACTGGGTTGTAGAGGTATTTCATACTGGGTATGTGGCCCCTGTGCCACATGCTCTAGGTGTGCCTGCTCGAGCGGGAAGGTTGGACTAGATGATCTCTAGAGGTCCCTTCCAACCTTGATGATTCTGTGATAAAAGCTAGTGGGACCCAGCATTTACTATGGTGTCATTATTTCGTTCTCTTGCTATGTTTATTCATTTTGAATTTCTTAAGATACAGTCCGTTTTCCATCCTGGACTAACAGAAGAAACAGCATTTGTTATTGTGCTGTACCTTGCTGTCATTCTCACGTGGCCACACAGCAGGGTCTTCTGCTGACCAGTCTTCTGTGCTATAGAGGGTAGGCCTTCCTGGCTTGAGAGAAACATTGCATTTTTCAGTTTTACTACCCGAAACTGTTTCTTTGGCTACCATTACAGACCATGCTTATTCTGTTTTTATTTCTGATGTTTAGACACACCCATTTAATCTATACCAATCATAGTATATCTATTACAAGTCTCTGTAAGTTGTCTCAAATTACAATGGAATCAGATGAATACCAGAACCAGTGCAAACAAGCAGATTTTACAGTAGAAAGAACAGCAGAAATAACAGAGGCACTGGGATTGCATTTTATAGCAACATCAACTCAGCTATTTTTTATGGTTCTTAACTCTTATGAAAATGGAACAGAATCACTCACAGCTCCATGAAAATAACACTGACTTGGGACTCCCTCATACAGCCATCCCTTCTGTCTTACCTGCCTTTGTTTTGTTTCACACAAACAGGTATTGCTTGAAGAAGAAAATGGTGAGGAAGTAAAATATTTTGCATTTGTATTTGCAAAAAAAAATGCAACAACAGACAGGTAAATACAGGAGTTTCTTTGTTTTCTCTCAAGACTTACCCAAAACACTCCTAAAGTTGATTTCTGGGCAACACTGAAACTATAAACTAGCCCAGAACTATCAACTTAATTTAATAAAACTTCAACTGATATGGTAAACTGCTATTTCTATCTTTTCCCTTTCTGTTTTTCTTTTCTTTATATTAGTTCATTTATTTAAGTGTCATAGCAAGAAGGCAAATATGGGAAAATATGTCATTGAAAGATCTTTCTATAGCTTTCCATTGAAGAAATATAGGGCAAAATCAGAAACCAGAAACTTGTCAGTTCTGAGGTGTTTCTATGAACTGAACAGCAATTGTTGACTGACTTGTTGACTTTGTAGTTTTGCATGCCTTTCAGATTAAACACTAGTACCAAGCAACACAAGTGCCAATTCACTTTATTTTCAAGGTTAAGTTCCTGATACAGAGAAACCAGTTGATACTTACTGCCAACTCAGCCTGCATTGCCTTAATCTGAGTTAACCTCTGATGAATTCAGCGCTCAAGCTCTTCCCCTCATATCTTTCTGATTCATATATTTGCCATGCACCTCCCCAGTTTCATAATCCCTATCTTTACCTCACCAGGAATTATTTACTTACTGGTTTCATGTCCCCTTGTCAGGACACTGCTATGAAAACCAGTATTGATTAGCAGCTAGTCGACAACCTGGAAGAATAAAAAACGATGGCAAAAATAATAATAAAAAAAGTAATTACATGAAAACTTTTACTATTTGAGTTTTTTCCTGCATTATAGTTGCAGAGCACTGTTTTACATTTATATTAGCGCCATATGTATTCTGAGAGCAGAAGTCAGCAGGTGAAAGGTAAGGTGAACCTTCGGACAGCGAACTTTGGTCTGTGTACGTGCTGCAGGGAGTGACCATGTGGGATCCGTGCAGGGTGCCTTATGACCTGTGACACAAGCAGAAAACGAGGTGACCTGCAGGCAGGATGGCACTGTCAAAGCTCAATGTCAGAAACCACACTATATATATGTATGGTTTTTTTAAAAAAGGTGTTAAACAAGCAGAGGACTCTCAGCCCTGCCTTTGCACCTCTTGTGGGTGACTGTCAGCCGAGACAATCCTAGCTTTCCCTCACTATCTCCCGGCACCCTGCCCTCCAGTGAGCTTGGTCTCCCTCCTGCCCGGGGCAGGGAGGCCCGCGAGCGCCTTGTCCTGTCCTATCCTGTCCTCCTGTCCTGTCTCATCCTGCCCTTCTGCTCCCGCAGCTCCCCCACGCCGGCAGCCCCGCGCTGTGAGGGGGCAGCCCTTCCCCTTTCCGCTTGCAGTTTCGATTCCTCTGGAGCGCTGCCGGCCGAGACCCGCCCGTGCCCGCCCCGTTCCGCGCCCTCTCCGCCCCGTTGCGCCTCCTGCCGCCCCGTCCTCCGGCGTCGCGCCGGGCTGAGGCGAGCGCGGCCGCCATGAGCGACCCGGCGGTGTGCAGCTTCCTCACGAAGACCCTGTGCGCCAGCGGCGGGCGCCTGGGGCTGGCCGAGCTCCAGCAGCGCATCGGCCTCTCGGCGCGGCAGCTGGAGCAGACGTTGGCGGCGGCGGGGCCCAACCGCTTCCTGGTGCTGAACGGCCACGATGCCGTGGGCACCGCCGTCGTGGTGGCCGTGTCGGCCGTGCGCCTCTGCGTGCGCAAGGAGTGCGGCGGCTGCGAGCGCCTGCACCTCTGCAAGCTGCGCCTCATGGGCCGCTGCCACCGGCCGCCCGGGTGAGCTCCGGCGGGCGCCCAGGGCTGTCTCGGGCACTACTGCGGTTTCTCTTATTCCTCTTTCTTCTTTTTTCCCTCTTCCATCTTTCCCTGACGAAAGGATGAAAAACAGCATACCCCTCTTTCTTTATTAGAAACGAAAAAGATGCTTACAAACCACCTGTTTTTAATCTGGAAGATTAAGTTTTAATCACTTAATTTTGCTTAAAATCATGGCTCTGTTTATGGGCACATTGCTCAGAGATGGTGCTTAGTCTCCTGCTTACTGCAGTCTCTGTTTTTTAGATTTACCTAAGAAAAGGAAGAGTTGGAAGGTTGGGACGCATACAGTTGTTCTAGGAATGGCATTATTTTTTTTCCCCGGCTAATCAAAGCTGGTGCAGAATTTAAATAATAACTGAGAAAATTAAAAACAAATACACAAGTGGCATTTCTCTTCACTAAGAGCCAACAGTACCATTGAACTCTCTCTGGAGAAAAAAAATTAACTGGTGCTGCAAAGGCCCGTGTTTTGCTCTGTGGTACTGTTTGCAGTGGGCAGGTGTCATGCCAGATCCCTGCTCATCTGCCCCAGAGTAGTAGCAATAGCTCGTTATGCAGGCAAGTCTGAAGGGAAAGGCTATGCGTAGCTCGGAATCGTCCTAGCAAAGCATTTTTGGATGATAATATTTATAATATTTTCTTTTTCTTTTTTTTTCTGGTTTACTTATTTGATTGTTACAAATGTCTTTTATATGCATGGAGCCCTTATGCTTTAATTCAAGGGAACAAAATTGCGCTACTGAGTGATTTGCTTCATAATGTTGAAAAGACAAAGTATTCTGTCCTCTCAATATTGCTAAGTATTCAAATTTCACTTTATGCATGTTGATACAAATGAAAGGAAGAATAGACCTTTGAGAGCATATTTATATGGGAGTGATTAAAACAATGGGATAGATATGGTTCTGGATGGATGTAGATCAAGAGAAAGGATTATTTTAATTGAAAAAGTATAATCCAACCATACTGCCAGATTTTGCATTGGTTTTGGTTTTAAAATCCCTGGTGAAAAAGGACTTTCAAGATGGTCTCTCTGTTTAGTGAAATTGGTGCATTTTGTGGTCAAGTCAAACTGTTTTGTGTCTGATGATAAGCTTTTCAGATATTTTTCCACCAATATATTATTAAATCAATGAGATCCTCTACTAATCTATTTGTGAGCTATGTCGTAGCTGGACATTGTGGTTTAGTAGCCTGTGTGACTGTTACTGGAATCTGAAGTTAATTCTCAATTTATGTTGATGGCTTTAATCTTAATGCCTTGCAGCTGTGCGATCTTTATAGCCATTAATCCAGAGTACAGAGTCTAGAATTGCTAGAAGATCATTTTCAGGACCAAAAATGATTTCCACTTCAGACTGGCATGTTTATTTATTTGCTTACAAAGTAAAATGCCCAATTGATAGTAGGAGGAGAAATGAATGCGTAGAAGTCTATGTAGAAGTATTGGATGAGATACAGCATGAGGAAAAAATGTTATTACAAGTTTCAAAAAAGTTTCTAGTTTCAACTGAAGTGCAAGAGGACTGGCATAAGAGAGATTGGGGTCCTAGCAGTGCTAGGCTTTTTATTCGTTTTGTATGTCTAGTCTTAATGCTATAATGGCTGTCATGCTTTTGATGATGCTTTCTTCCCAGATGGGGAAGAAAGTGTGTTCAGCTTCATTATCTTTCTTTTTGGGGATCCTAAACTGTTGCTTCTTTACAGTCCCTCACTAGGCCAATAATCTTTTATGTTCACAAAATTAAGGTTGTTGTAATTGCCATTATGACCAATGTATATTCTTTTAAATTAGCTTTTCTTCCAAATGGAAGGAAAAAGAGTTGTGGACTTACTTTGTGCTGGAAAGGAAGAAGGAGTAGTCAAAGCTGGCTCCAAATCTTTGCTTTCACCTTTCTTATTAAATGGTCTGGTCATGTCAATGTTTAAAATGGGGAAAATAATGCTATTATATTTCACAGAGTTATTATGCTGAGTACTCCATTCTCTAGCTGGTTTGGTAACAGAGGCTGTATAAATGTTCACAGAAACTTTTGTCAGGCCATCTCTGTGGCTTTTTCCAAACTCTCATAGTTTAAGCTGCTTTGATAAATCAATCTAATTGAAGAAGTGAGCAACTGATACTTCTGTTTTCTTGCAGCGCATGTAAGTACTGCCATGACATCAACACTGCTGAGAACAAAAAAATCCTAAAGAATCATGAGCTGTCTGGTCTCAATGAGAATGAGCTGAAAGTACTCCTTCTCCAAAATGACCCTTTTCTTCTCCCTGATGTGAGTTGTGCTCATTTCTTAAGGGAAATTTTTGTTAGTTAAGAATTGAAAAGGACAAGAAAAAAGGTGGAAATCTGATCTAAATGTCAAACTGTTTTGTAACAGAAATGTTAAGATTAGCCTGAATGACATATAAATAGTAACAGCAGTGGAGGAGAGCACCAAGTGAACCAATATACAGATTATAAAAATGGTGTGTAAACATTTTTTATAACCACCAGCATGACAACAAATAAACTGGAAAACATCAAGGAGTGTTCTATTTACATAAAGGCCAAGAGGCCCACATTTTATAATGCCACGTCACACATGTCTAGCCAGTAGACCTGCCCTCTAACAGCAGTAAAGTTACAGCATGTTTGGTGTGCCTGTTATCCTGACTGGAAGACTCGCTATAACCACAATGCTATCTAAAGCAAGGAAAGAACAACAAAAATGTTAGCAACTTCACCAGAGATTTATAGAGTGTGAAGTGAGCAAAACTGAGGTGAAAAAAAAGTCCAAATATTTTACAGGCTTGGAGGGTATAGAACATCTGTCTAAAAACTGTTCGCTCTTTCTTATGAATAATGTCAGTTCTTACCCAAGAGATGATGAAAATCAGAAAACCTGCATCCCTTTCTCTGGCCAAAATAACATAAGTCTGCACTTCTGGTGTTTAGGAATGTGAGAGTGTGTGCGAAATATATGAAAAAATGACTGAATGACTGCAATAAATTTTGTGTAAATCTTTTTCCTTTCAAATTCTTGCGCTGAAGCTTCAGTTAATTTCCCACATAATTTCCACCAAAGCAAAATTAGCTTGGCTTGAGTGTGACTGATGTTAAATCTTTTTAAACCATCCAATTTCAGGTTCTGTGACAGTTTATAACACCAGTGCTACTTTAGATATATTAAATAATATAATATAAAAATACATAATATAATGATACATAAAATATGCTCACTAGAGAATACAAAGTAGTTTTTGGTATGTGGCTTCTACCCTGACTCCAATTCATTGCATATCTCTTGTTTGTTGAGTAGGGGCATAAAATAGGGCATTGTATTTCCATAGGTACTCTAATCTCACAGCATGCTTCATATCATTGTTAGAAGTTTGAGTCTTCAGTGCAGAGTGCTTTACAGAGACTTCTGCAGGTTCTCCTGCACAAAGTAATAATCCACACAACACAGGATAAGGGTTTTCAAGGGTAGGCTTCTTCTTCTTTGTCCTATATATAGAATAACTGTAAATTGGGGAGTTGTTATGAGAAAAAGTCTTGCTCAGAAGTGACAAAAACGAATGCTTGCTAGATCAGCTCTTTCATTTTTCTTTGAAAAACCTCTGCACAGCTTTAAAAATGCATGAGTCAGCTGAAAATGCTTACACCTTCCCACAAGAAATCTGCCCAGATTACAGAAGTTACAACGAACATTTATTTACAAATCTTCTGCCACTGAAATTGTATATATAGAGAATGAACTTAAAAATATTGATTCTAATTTGCCTTTTTTGAGTTCATGTTGCATCTTCCCTTTTTGCTTCTAGATATGCCAATTTTACAACCAAGGGAAAGGTACCTGTACCCAGCAAAACAACTGCAACAAGCTTCACGTATGTCGACACTTTCTTCGAGGGGAATGCAGATTTCTTCAGTGCAAGAGGTCCCACAACCTCCTGAATGCCCATGAATTGCATGTGTTGAAAACTGGTGGAATTGATTTCAATACAGCTTTGAGCTTTCAGACCATATGTGATCACAAGCATGTGGAATTCAACAAGGAACTGGAGAAGGGGAAATTAAGTTGTAAGAAACACTGTGTTTAAATAGAATTCTGAATTTGACAGAGATGCCATTCTTCCCTTACAGCTAAACTGATCATCCTTTCTGTGCTATGAATGCTAAAGCACAAAAGAAGAGAAACTAGAGGGAAAAATGCATTGGCTGAATAGTGTAGGGAAAGAGAACTGTGTCATGGTTGAATATGCTATTATATACAAGATCAGAATTGAGTGACTGCTAGTAATTATGACTAGCTAGGATTTGTAACTGTAACTGCTGATCTGTTAAATCAGCAGGAGAATGGAAAATAATGCAAGTGTGATGGACACAATCCTCAACACACAATTTGGTATGGTCCCAGATGGCTGAGGATATGGTCTGGCAGTCCTGTTCATTCAGCCTTCTCTTGCAGGTCCCAGGAGCAGAGCACCAGGTCAGAACCCACACCAGCAGCCAACAGGAGGGGGAGATAGTGATGAAGGTATGCACTGTTTCTAATCCCTCAGCCTTCAGAGCAGTGGTGTTCAATCGGACTTGTTTTCATGCAGCTGTACAGCTCCCTATAGTTGTTGGAGAAGCTTATGTGCTTACCCTGGCATATGCTGAAAGGCATAGTATTAGTTACCCTGCAGAGGAGCAGTGAGATTTCTGCACAAGCTTTAGGCAGCAGTGGCATATGTATGCCTTGTCAAAGGAGTAGTCTGGGATTGATCTCTTAATTGTTCTGGATGCAAGGCATTCTTCCATGGGTTGGAGAAGAATTGAATCTATGCATGTGGAATCTTTTGTCACCTTTCTCTCCAAGGAATGGATTTGTCTGTACTATTTTAAATTAAGAGGTTGTCTTCTTACATACAATCCAGTGGGCGAACAGGAACTATTAAATGCCATTTCCTCCAAAGCAGAAGGGCCTTGGTTTTATAAGAGTTAGGGCTATAGGGTGACAGTAACATCCTGAAAGTTCTTAACTTGGCAACTGCTATCAACTCCTAGCTCTTTTTGGAAATGCCAAATGCAGTGTCTTTCTGTCTGAATTGTATGGGTGAGGGGAAATAAGGAATGATGTGTTCCTTCCTGTAGGTAAAAAAAATGATTCCTGTGATAAAGATTCAAAGGACGATAAAGTAGACAAGAGTGATGAGATATGCTTGTTCTATGTCTGGAAATACTGCAAAAATAAAGGTAGGCCTTGTCAAAAATAATGTCATCTTTGGAGAGTCTGCAGATGCACAGTCTTTTTGCAAGCTCATACTAAAGTGGTGGAATTTGGAGAGCTGGCATTGACCATTATGGCTTCTCTTTGATTCACTTTGATTTCAAGTCACTAATGAACAGTGTCAGAATTGCAAAGATAATGAGGGGAAAGACAACTGGGTACTTGTAAACCTTCTTTCCTCTCTAGGTGATGTATTTATGGCTTGTTTCTGTTATGCTGAGGGCGCAGGCCTTACATATGTTTTCTATGGCAAGAACCTTCAAGAATTAATTGTTACACTTTCTGTGAATATTAGACCAATTTAATAACTGGTCTTACAGCATCACTAATGCTGATCAATGAAAACATGTCATTCTGCAGTTCTGTCTTAGGTATGAAATATACAAGCCATATTGTCTCCCCACTAAGTCCTTTGAAAGTGATCTGAGGTGGCTTGATATCTTAAGATTACTCAGTAGTTATATCAACTAATCTAGTGATAGATCTAGTCCATCTCATGTCTGTCAGTGGCCAATAATTAGACTCTAGGGAAATGAGAGATGTGTGTGTTAGACACACAGGCATCACCTTCCCTTCTGTGACACTGCTCACCTTTCTGTCAAGGTGGTGTTGCAGTGAAGAAAAGGTTATGGTTTCTTTGAAATTTATTTGGCAGTATGAGGTTTTATGTTGCTTTCTTTGGTGTGACTGCAGAAATATACCCCTTTTATTCCAAATATCTCTACTTTCAGTGAACTATCTTTTTTTTTTTCCCAGTAAAGCCCATGTGATAAGGCCAAAGAAGAGTATAAAAGTGCTTGTCTTGCTCTCTGTTTGTGTTTGCAGAGCTTTTGACTATATCTGATCTCATTTCAGATAAATGCAAACAGGTTCATTACCATTTGCCATATCGATGGCAGGTATATAATGGGATCACCTGGAATGATCTTTCTATGATGGAGGAAATTGAAAAAGCCTATTGTGACCCCCAAAACAGCAGGTATGATAACGATGACTGTACTGCCTACTTTAAGTTCTGTGGTGTGGTTAAGCTCCTCAATAACTGATTTCTTCTTCAAGATGCATGGCTTCCATAATCTCTGATTGGGGAGGTGTTCAGAAACTGGAGGGATGTACAAAATGAAAGATGTTCTTTAAAAACAGAAAAGTAAAAGAAGTACCTGCATGGAAACATTGCCCATTTTTGTTATCTCTCAAATAACATGTCAATACTTTGCAGTTAAAATTCTACGTAGGGTAGTAATATGTAGTAGGAGTTTAGTGATGTGAATTTATGGGCAATATGTTAAATACCTAATGATAATTTATTTGTAATAATTCTTTTGGGACTCTTGACAACATTTGATATAATGGCATAGTCATGTTGGCCCTTTCCTCTCCAGACAGCAAATGATTCTGTTTTGCTACTTGAGTAGGCTGCTAGATGGTGCAAATCACAAGCAAAATTCCCAAGAGGAGGCTGATTTCAAAGTTTTTCTGCCTGAGCAGGAAGAATTAACTGCTACACTATGCGTGTAGCACAAATTGTCTAGAAGGTTGGCAGACAGACATCTGGTTAGAGACTGAGACTGCATTCGGTCTCTCACAGGCCACAGTTTAGCCTAAAGCCTGGAAGCAGTTTTCTCATTTTGGACCTAAATAACTTCAGCCAGTTACATTATATTAAATAAAATTGCTACAGCCTAAACCAGATATTAGAAAATAGAATATATATTCTTAATTTTTGTAAACCTCTGAATTTGTCCTCACAGCATAGCAGATAAAAATATTAATTTTGAGAAGATGACTTGTGGTATTTCTTCACTTCGACGCCTTTCTACACCTTCATCTGTGACAAAACCCACATTTTTATTGACCACACAGTGGATTTGGTATTGGAAAGATGATCAAGGCCAGTGGACTGAATATGGAAAACAAGTGAGTCTATATACTCCATGTCTTCTTCATTCTGTGCTGAAGTAGTATGTGTCACCTCTTCCATTCAACTTGCCTTTAGTCAATTAAGTAAATACTTGTGCTTCTATTCTACAGTGTCAAACAAAATATTGAAGTTATAGATGTTATTAGCAAATGTGATAAAATAATTGTGGAAGGGTGGAAGGGCAGGAAAATGCCTTTTGTCTTTATATTCCAGTTAAATATCAGCAATTGGTCCTGCATTTCCTACGGCTGTAAATGGAAAGCCTCTCCATCTGCATCTCCTCGTATTTTAAATTATTCTGCAAATGAGGGACCACCCTGGTGTAGAAATCTAAATAGAATATGCATGTGTACATTCTTGCTAATTGTGGTTGTGTCTGTATGTAGTTGGCAATCACACTTTAGGACACAGTAGTTCTCGGTAGAAGCCTCTTCATCCTTCTTTTCACCATTTTTTCCCTCTACCTGAACTAGAGGTGGTAGAAGAACAAAACAAAATAAAGAGAAAAGCCCAGTGTTGCCAGTTGGTTTCTGTTGCAAGACATATGTCGAGTTTGAAAGTCTGTATTGTTAAAAGAGAGACAGAAAAGTAGGAGTATACACTGCTCTGTGTAATATTAATTCCATAGTCATTTTTTGTATGGTGGTGATGCAAGAGTGTTAGTAACTGTTCTGTCCTTACTAGTCTTTTTTTTTTCTCCATGTTCCCATTTGCTTCTTCTGCTGTCTCCTGTGTCATCTTTTCTTTCTTCATCCTGAATCTGCCTCCTAAGGTCTTTACCCAGCAGAAAAGGTCCGGAAAGCCAAGAGACTTCCCTCCTATGAGCTTGCACAATTCCTCACTTCCCATCCACAACTCCTGCATCTCATGTCTGTATCTGACACTGAGATCTGTTTTTCTCCTGAAAGCTACACCCTCAAACAAACCTGTTTGGGAGAATCTTGTTATTCCCACTCATGTCTGCATGTCTGTGGCCTTCACCTTCCTTCACCTTTTTTTCCTTCACCCTTTTTACTGTGGACAGGAACCAGATATTTTATTTACCTGACTGAGAGTGTGTGCATTGCATCATCTCACCTACAGAAATTTTAGTTTGATTTTTGATTACCTTTGTCTTGATAAAAGCAGTTTTTAATGTTGACCATGTTTAGTCATTCTTCTTCTCTCTCTCTCTCTCTCTCTCTCTCTCTTTTTCTTTTTATCCTAAAGGGAGAAGGGAGTGAGATGAAATCACCAGCCTCTGATATTCTTGAGAATTTATATCTAGCAGATCAAGATGCCACTATACCTTTCCAGGCTGGTCGGCATCATTACGAGCTCAATTTTAAAGGTACCATTCTCATTTATTGCTATGCAGTGTTTGACCAAAACTTTCTTTTACTGACTTTACCAGATTTATTCCCTGACAGGAGAAGTGAGGTAGTGATGATCCAGAGGAAATTTTACAAAACTAGCATTCCCCTTCACTCCTATACTGTGTCCAAGGTCTCACATAGGAGCGTAAATGGGATGATACTGCACCATGTAATGAGGTGAGGTCAGGGAACCCTATGAACTGTTAAAATGAAAAATCAAACATCTTTCAGTATCAATCAAGCTCTTGCAGTAACTTTTAGAGAGTGTTAATATATAAAGAAATTAACAAGACACAGACAGTTTCAGAAAGGGAGTTACAGGGAAGGGTGGGAAGCTGGTGCAGGCTTTGTCCAGTTGTTCTTCAGTAGACAAGATTGACAATGAAAATGCTGTCTTTCGTTAATGCTTAACTGCTGTCTTTCATAAATAACTCCACCCTGTAGACTCCTTCAAGATTTTTTCTTTTTCCTTCTCTCTTCCCCTCCAGAAATGACCCAAACGAATGTCCACCTTAGAGCTCAAAGAAAGGTCTGTAGACGTCCAAAGTTTGTGTCTTCTGAAGATGTGGAGAAGATAAAGAAAGGGTAATGCTCCATCTGAATTGTGGTCATTGGTCAGAAGTACCTGTAAGGCAAATGATTGTCAGTACTGGCACTCATTGTGAAAAGAATGCAACTGTCACTGGAAGAAAACCTATCCACTTGATTGACCAGAAGGGGTAACAAGGCCTCTGCCTGCTTGGTGCATCACCAAGTGGCTAGGCTCTGTGTTAATCCATGTATTGCAGGGTGTAGGGTCTGAGGAAAGACTACTATCTCTTAAAAAGGCAAATGAAAGAGGTTGGACAACTAAGTGACATCATGCAAAGCCCAGCTTACAGAATGAGTCTTATCCCTGGTCCTTTGTGGCATAAGGGAGATATTTTTTTTATTTGGGAGGTGGCGAGTATTTCTGGGGGGAGGTAGTAGGAACTGGCTTAAGGGGATGCTGCCAGTTTAAAAGCTCATAGCTTTGAATAGAATAAAGCTTCTATAGAAATATAGAATTATTAACACCTAACATAACACCTAACACTTTTTTTCCCCTTCTGTTTGGAAACAGGCAAAGGGATTCTTCTATTCCAAATCAAACATGTCCTGTCCACTGGGATCAATCTGCACTACCTGAGTTGGGATATAAGGTATTTTTTTTCTCTCCCTTTGTAATTCTGATGAAAAGGCATGATAGGAAAGGAGACACTGTTTGAGTGAAGGGATCACAGTAAGTAGATGGTAAAATGTGACAAGAAATGCTTTTTTGAGTGCATGCGTTAAATGTCTAGATGACTTCCAATGAGCTTCTGAAAAAGGTGCCATTCTTGTTTGTACTCCTCATATACAAATTAAAGGATACACACGTCTACTATTAAAAATGTTGCAGTGGCGGACAGGTGGACCAGAGAAGCAAGTGGATTCTGTGAAGTATGTATTTCTTCAGTAGAACATGAGCTGCAAACAAATCCGGTCTTCATCGACCGTTATAAAGGCATAAAGAATACTACCATCATGGTTATCAGTGGATAAGGTTTGCCCTGGAAAACTAGACAGGTCAATGTCTACATGCTCCAAAGATAACGCTCTGCACTGATACACATCGCAGACCTGAGCACAGCCCATAGCCCATAGCCTCAAAGAATGGCAGAGAGAAAGCATTATTGTCACTAACATCTAGAGCTATTTGCAGTAGTATTTGAATAGAGTTACACTGGGAGTAGTATTAGAAACAGGAATAGCACTTTTTAGCTCACACTTTTTAGCTTAGCTTACAACCTGGTCCTGTTCTCTTGCTTTGTGCTGCACATTTCATTTTACTCCCACTCTCCTCTTTTGCTGGTTATACCTTATATAGTGGAATATCAGTATCTGGGGGTGTGTGTGTGTGTAACAGTCATCTACGTAAAGTTACGAAAAACCAGTACGCTAAAATTCAGGAAATTTGCTCTATAGGTCATCTCCTTCCAGATAGTTAAATCCTGTTTTCCACAATTAGTCGGAAAAGTATTCTTTCCAGATTATATCAGATATACAGCTTTTTCTGATTTATTTAATTCATGAGAGTTTCTGTGGGAATCTGGCATCTGCACCTTTTTTAAGTGGCATAATTCCAACTTCAGCTGGCGTTTTTTAAAGGAATGATAGGAAGAACAGTACCTCTGATCTTTTTAGATCTCTCTCGCATGCACTTCTGGCTTCCCTCATTTTCTATGCAAACTTCCATCTTAGTTTGAGTTGAATTTTTTTAAGTGTTTCTGAAGTCACTGAGGTGAGAGGCTTAAATACAATGGTAATTTGATTCCTGGATCCATGGTACCTCTGGTATTTGTGGGGATGTGTGAAATAGAAGAATCATCTTGTTTCTCAGAACCTGATTTGCTTGCTGACCTAAAAAGACCATCTCTGAACTTGTAAATTGAGTGTCTTTGATAGGAAAGGAGAGGTTAACTCTGTATCAAAAAGTGACAATGACAGTAATATATGTCAGAACTAGGAATCCAAGCCTGGACTAGATTAAGCATTTTTTCTGGGACCCTAAGCATATTTTTTTTACAGTAGGTAATATTGGGAGTGCCTGAGATTCTGGATGCATGCGGCGACTGTCATAACATCTGTCAATAACAACTTGATGAATTACCTCTTCTTCAAACACTGGCAAACGTTGCTGAGCTGCAAGTGATACATTTCAAAAGAAGCATCAATGAGATAGGGAGATATTCTTCCTTATTTAAGAACAGCAACTCTGCTTTGATAGTATGGTTGATTTTGAGTATTGCCATGTGTTACTCTATAAATCCGTTATTCTCATAAAGCACTCTCTAGCGTAGAGTCTGTAAAGTGCATGTTAGACACAGGTAGCACCAGTTGCAAAAGTGGTGTGAATCCCCTCTTGTTTAACACACCAAGTGGAATTCAGGAGTTGATAAGCCTACAGGCTTCACTAGCTCTTCGTGCTGCATTTCAAGTTGTGCCTTTCATCTAGAACGCAGACGTGAGTGCCACCAAGGCCGTGTGCTGTTCTGTCAGCAGATGGGTCTTTGTGTGTCTGCTGTTTTGCTGAAGCGTGACATGCATGCCAATGTTTGCTCTGCTGTAACAAGAGTGGGAGCTGATGCATTAGCAAGAGTCTAGCTTTGCATACTCCATAAATGGTAGTCATAGTTGGTCAACCCAACCAATCCTATTGCTTCCAAGACCTGTGTTAAGCAGACACGACAGTTTGAACTCCTATAGGATCATTACTACCAAGTATCGAGCTGTTCCCCTTTATTAGCATGGAATGCATCTTGGAAGCGAGAAGGAACCCACACAGGCTGGCTGCAAGAAGATGGCTTTGTTGCCTGCAAACCATCATATTAAAATATAATTTATGTACCTGTCCTACAGGATCAGGCCTCGTGCCCTGCGACTGACCTCCTGTTTCCAGAGAGTTCGCTGACTCTCACCTCCAGTGAGAATCCCTCAGCAGAATATGCAACATAGTAAAAGCATATTTTGTCATCTGAATAAGAGCCTTACACATATAATTTAAGAGTTTTAATGCTTAAATATACTATAGCTATAATTTTCATCCAATAGGAAATGAACAAGTTGATCTGTGGTATCCCAGAGTGTGCAGATAATAAAATTCTCACTCAAACAGATGGAAGTTTTGCAAAATGGCTTTGAAAAAGTACAGTGCTACATGGGAAATATCATTCCGTGCTGT
>JAUBOD010000332.1:0-12055 GCA_032353885.1 Nothura maculosa
CCAATGAATAAATAGTAATTTCATTTAAATTTTTGGTAAAGGAAACATTTTGGGGGTTGTAGTAGTTAAAATTTAAAGTTGGGAGCCTTTGAGCTAAAGCAATGACACTTACTAGTGGAGGTTATACTTAAAAATAATGTACATTTTAAGCACTGAAGATATTTATGAGGTACCCAGCCTATATTTATTTTAAGCCATATGGTGAAGGAAAGCCCAGGGAAAGACTCTGAAATATCTCTAGAAATCACTTTACTGGCATCAGTGCATTTATGCTGCCTGTGGAAGCCTAAAGCACCCCACCAGAGTCCTGATCCAGAAATGGCATCTCCAGAGCATGCTGAGACATGGGCTTCGGTTCAGAGGAGCATCCTTTGGTGGTCAGGCTCTGCCTCCAAGGTCATCAATGGGAATCATCAATTAATGTCAAGAGAGGCAGCAAGGGGCCCCTAATGAGGTACAAGATGGAGCAGGCAGGGAGGAGCAGGATGGGAGCAATGAACTGCAGGCTCAAGTAGGGGAAGGAGAGCTGAGCATCTGGCCCAGCATCTGCTTTAGCTGCTCTGCAGCTTGCAAATTAATTTAGACCAACCACAGAGCTTACCACAAGCTGAAGGGTTAGTGAGTTGCTGGAAACAAGCCAATACTGTGGCACCAGCTCCTTGGGGAAAGGAGGAACACAGAACATCACTGATGTCCTACCCAGCCTTCGAGGGATGACAGGCCAGCCTGGCTTCTAGAAATCACAGGCTGTTGTGAGGCCAAAGGTAGAGGCATCATAGGCCCTGTCAGAAGTCTCAGTGAGACCCTCTTCAGTAGATCAAATGAGAAATGAGAAAAGCAGTGGCAGGGCCTGCTGTGCCTTGAGGGGAAGGAACCTGCTTCAAGCCAGGCTTCCTCAGGGCCTAGCATGTCTCTGCCTTCCTTCCTTGGTGAAGTTCCATGGAGGATTCCAGCACTGAGCCCTATTGGATAAGTCCCTGCTTGAGGGACTGACCCTCCTCGGGCGTCGTCTGCCCCTGCAGCAGAGCCAGGACGCTGTCCCATGTCCTTGCCTCGGCCTGTAGTTGCTTGGCTTTGGCCTGAAGATGCGACACAAAAATACTGTTTCACTCTGCCCTTCCCCATGGGAAAGGAGAGGAGAGGGAGAGGAGAGGGAGAGGAGAGGAGAGGAGAGGAGAGGAGAGGAGAGGAGAGGAGAGGAGAGGAGAGGAGAGGAGAGGACTGTCTTTTCCCAGTCTCCTGTTTATCATTGACACATCAGCAAAAGCAATCGGGTGCAACAACCTTCCACTAAACGCTTGGGCTTATAAACCTATGTGCAGAAAACTGGATCTTGAGCACAGGAATACTGGGAAGCCTGTGGGTGAGGGGCTGCTATTTCCTATGAGCCATCAGCCGTTTAGGGCATGTGCAGTGCTTGCTGATTTCCTCGAGGACCTTCACACATTATCCCGAGTGAAGCAGCTCATTAAAAGCAGCTAATTGCTGCAGTCAGTTCTGACATGAATTTTTCAAGGTTAATTTAGTTTTGCACTGTCAGTCCTCCACTTACCTCCAAAGAGGGTGAACCACGCATGATCCTGCTGCATTGCTGCACTGTGGATGGACAGCCTGGGATGAGGAACTCCAAACTGGAGCATACCTAGGGATGCTCCCTAAGGACCACCAAGAGGGAGTGCTCTGAGCTTGCACAGGGACACACAGCCCAGAAGCTGTGAATTCTGTGTGATAACCTACTCGTCAGCTCAGTTTTTGTTTGGTGCATGCAAGGATTTCACTTTGTCTGGAGGTGAATAATTTCTTCTTCAAAAAAATCCTTTTACATTTGTCTGAACTCACAGGACAAATGGGGAGAGTGGCGTCTGAAACATAAAGTGTTAAGTAAAATTTTCCTGTATATCTCCCCTGTCCCATTTTCTTTTAGTCACAAAAAAAGTTCTATAAGCAAATCCTCTGCCTATCAAACTTTCAAATTGTATTAAAGATAGCAGTAACTGTCCTTTTAGGGGAAAATAAATATTTGTAGGAACTATTTTAGTGCTTGTTGTTGGAATAATTTTCAGCTCTCCCAAGGACCAAGCAAGATCAAGGAAGAAAGCAGATACAATGCCTTTTTCTGGCCCAGCCTCTTCCAAACACAGCTGCAGATGATTGTACCAGCATTTGCTGTCTCCTTTGTGCCTGACTGCATGAAATGAGCAGTGCTGGACTCGTGGTGCTGTGGGCCAGCGAGGGACATGCAGGAGTGATGAGGATTTCTGTCCCTCTGTGTGCTGGTACTACTCACCATGCTTCAACAACCGTGTCCCTTCTGGAAGGGACATCACCTTCAAACCACAACCTTGCAACATTTTGTGCATCCTGAGACAGAGAACTGAGGAGTTAGAACATCGTAGGTGCCTGCTTAGGTCTCATGCTTTGCAGCTGTGTGGCATGGTGATGGTCCTGCTGTAGGCACATGAGCATGCAAAGGTGGAGGGAAGACCGTGCTGGGGCTCACACCAAGGCAGTGTGTAGCGTTTTACTCATTTCATTTGATCAAAGGCTGATTTGGCGTCTATCAGCAGACAGAGAAGGGAAATATGTTGTTTAATGACTGTATCCTGTGTTTTTAGAGGACCTGCCAGCTCTGACAATCCAGGTGTTTCCTGTCTCTCCGCATCTGTGAGTGGCCCTGTGCTGGTTAAAAGGGGCTCCTACTAAGTAGACTATTTAGCAGGCTGCACTCCTGCAACTGGAAGCAGCCTCTGACCTCCAGTATAATGGACTCATCCAGACATTATTGGAGCCGCTTCCGTGGCTTCTTTGGGGCTGCAACTCCAGGGAGGAAAGTGGAGCCCGGGGACCCATGTGAGGCCACAGCAGGTTTGGTTTCCTTGTGGCACGAGCCAAACACTCCTGCGGAGGGACAAGGTCAACTATGTGCAGGACGTGGTGCTCTGCAGGGAGGCAGGAAGAGGCCAGATAAGAGCAGGATGTCATCCTATTTACAGCTCACCCTTGTTGAGTCTTGTTCTTTTCCTTGCCTTTTCCTTACCTGGAGCCCTGCTGATGGTTGTCACATTCCAGCTGTCCAGGGGACAGGGTGGGATCATGCACCAGCATGGCAACGTGCAGCAAGACCTCACAAGTGCCAATAGAGGTAGAATCATTTACCAGTGTTCCTCCTCTGTATGTATCAGGTCTCTTGGGAAACACAGGATTGCAGAGCACCACAACTGGCATCAACCAACAAGGACGTCAGTCCAGAGGCAGCCAAGGTGCAGGCCGGTCAGAAACTACCTCCCCTATGGAAGGGGAGCAGGGGTGGCTTGCTCTGAACCAGTTCATCACTGGTAAATCTCAGAAGCTTTCCAGTGAGAAAGGCTGCAGCAAAAAGTTCTCTTCTCCATTTGAGAAGAAAAGTGATGCCAAATGAACAGGATACAGGAATGCAAACACTGTCTGTTTTGGTTTGCTTTCCTATTTAATAGCAAGAATCCAGCACACCCTCCTTGCCTGCATCTCTATTTCCTTTTCTATCTTGCCAGCTTTCCAAGAGTTTGAAGCTGCTTTGGAGCCTGCTGTGTTGTTTTCTGCTCTCTGCTGAAGGGACCCACTGCTTTTTGCACAGGGCCTCTTGTCCTCTCACTCCCGTGAGGTGTCTGGGTTTCCCGGGATGTTGCCACAGGGGCTTTATTCACACCAAAATTGCAGAGCAGCAGCAAGGGAGAGGTCCTGCCTAGGGCGAGTGCGAATCCTTTTCTTGTTGACCCACTGTTTCACTGGGTACTGAGAGCAGAGACCAACTAGCACAGGGAAGGGAAGGAATTGGTTGATCTGCTCATGAAGACATCACTGGTAATGACTGGGTCAGGCTGCCCCAGCTTGTTTGACACACTGCAAGAGGACAAGGAACACAAATGGGGCATCTGGAAGCCAACTGCCCTGCTGGGACATCAACTTTAACAGGACTGTGTCCATATCCTCCTCTCTCCTAACAACATGCTGGCCAGGAGATGAAGCAAGAGGAACCGGCTCCCATTCACTCGTGCAAGACCGAGGGGTGCTCTGGCTTCTGTCATGCTGTGTCAGAGCAGCTCTCAAGGGATGAAAACCAAGCACAGCGCCAAGAGAGACCTATTTCTCCCTTCCCATAGTGGGAGGAGCCCTGGACAGCAGATTATTTTCTTTCTGTCTTGATTTTCTTGTCTCATCTTGTAACAAAACATGGCAGATAGTGGAAACAGCTGAAACTTTTATAGCCATTCTCATCTAGAGTAACTGCTGGGGCCACTCTTTTATCTTATCTGCACTGCTCTGTTGCTGAAGAAGTTTGGCTTCTGGAAGGGATACAGCAGACTCTGCACTTATTGGGAGCTTTTTGTTTCAAATATCCTCACTCTCTCCTTCTCCTACCCCCAAAAAAAGGTGAGCTATCTGTCACCTGGAGCCAACCATCCCACTTCTCAAATGCCTGGCTTCTCTCTCGACCTCAAGAGGACAAGCAAATAGATGCTCAGAGAAGGTCAAATGTCCCAGGAGGTCCCAGAAGCAGGGCTAGTGTGGAGAGTTTCACACTGTGGTTGATCTCAGAGTAGCTTGTCATAGTTTCCCATTTTTCATATGGAACTGGAAGGAAGAAGATGTGCCCAAATTTCATGGGTCCCTCTCTGTCTGCAGACTGCCTCTGGGATCCTGGCAGGGGATGCAGGACAACAAAGGTGCAAGGGAGCAGACTGCTCTGTCTTTTAGTGCCCAATGGGGACACACAACTCAGTAGGATCCTTCCCATCAGTCAAGGAATCACTGTCCCCACTATTGCAAGGGACTTGTGCTGCATCCGGGACTGTAGAGCTGCAAATGCCACTTGGGCAACTTCTAATAATTTTCAGAGATGAAGAGAAGGATTGGACCTCAAGTGGTTCATTTAGCTGCCAAGCTGTGAGGCATCTCACTATGGTCTTGTTAGATACGCTAAGCTGGATGTACAGGATTTCCCCAAATGCCCCTAGTCTAGTGAAGGATAGAGAGATCACAAGGATAGAGACCAAAACTGGACATAGGAGATGCCTGTCCCCACAGTGGCCACTAAGAACCAGCCATCTATGCCAATAGGTGCAGCTTCTGTCTCCTTGCTGTTATTTTCCATCCTCAGCCATGCAAATACACATGCAAGAAAGGGAGATGTGGGGCTCAGCACAGTGGGAGCACACCAACGATGTGCCCCTGACAGAAAGAAGGGATAATTCCAGAGCAAAGGCCACAGTCAAACAACCAGGAGTGAAATAATCAGGAATGAGAGACAAAGGCAAAACCAAAGCACTGTGGTCTGGCAGCAGGAGTGCTGTGCTGGGAAAATCCTGTGATTTACTGCAAGATTTCTGGCATCTTGAGGAAAATAAGGCCCTGAGCAGAGTTTCTTGCTTCCTGAGTTCTTCCTAAGAGGTTTTCTACATAATGGGGCAGAGGAGAGTGTCAGGACATATGATAGAAGAGCCATGTCCTATGTCTTACAATGGCCAATGCAGAGCTGCTAGTCTGAGGAGGAATCCAAGACGTGTGTCCCAGGAAAGACATCTGCGAATGCAAAGCCAGTCATTTGTGGCTAGGAATTTCGGAAGTGGGCAGGCAGAACACCAGTACGCTGCTTTATAGCTCATTGCGGCTGTGCTAACCAGTGTGCCCATCCAACACATGGCTGTTCCAACCAGAGCAGACCTGCAGAGTGTTTGCCCATGTGTGTCAGTGCTCAACCCTTCAAGAAAGAGGCAGCCGAGAAACCCAGCAGAGATAGGCGTCCTGGCACAAAGAGAGTGGTTTGACTACAGCATCTCTCATGTGATGGAGAATGACCCTGACATCTGATCCACATGAGCTGTCATCAGCTCAAGAGCTCACAAGTGGCTTTGAGGGACTCCTATTTTGGACTATTTTTTACTCCAGTGTGTTTCTCCCAAACAGACCCCTCAACACATGGGGATACAGTGCTGAGCAGCGCCAGTCCCTATGCCTATAACCCATAGGTAAGAGCTGTCTTGATATGAGATGCTGGGTGCTCCATAGTTCTGCTTGCTGCAGACGCTCAGATTGGCATCCTTGGACCTTTGCTTCCAACTCACTCTCCAAAACATGTATATTCCTACTCCCAGGAAAGCACACTCAAAGCAGACCCTGCACTCTTCAGCTCACAAGGCTCTCCACAGCCTTCCTCTGTTTCATGGCTGCTCTCCAGGGAAGACTAAAGCAGCACCATCCAAACCAAGGTCCCCTTCTGCAATCTCCATCAGGATCCACCGGTGGGGACTTCACGCCTGAAGACATGTCCTTGACAGAAGCACCAGGATGTTACTTCTCTTCTCCTTAGCCCTCTTGGCTGTGGCTGCCTGAAGGCCTCCAAGCAGCTGGGTGGAGACAGGCTATCCCCATCATTGTGTGCAAGCACAAGCCTGGAGGCAGCCTGCAGCACAAGAGGGAAGGCTGTTGGCTTCAGCTGTCCCACTGGGATGCCAGCAAGGGGCTGGTGGTGCCAAGTGGCTGAGACCTTCCAGCATGGATGTCATTGGCAGAGACTGAACCAAGGCTGTTGTTTCACCTCGTGAGGGCCCAAAGACAGCTGCAGGAAGGAGGGCAGAGCTGGAGGCAACAGTCATATCAGGTTCACTGTTGCGTTTGAGCCTCTCACTCGATCTTCTTCCAAAACAAACACTCAGTCTCTATTTAGGCTTCTGCCTCGAGATGATGCAAAGCCAGAGAAAGCTGTGGGATAGGGGGAGAAGATATTTGCTGCCATGGGCACAGTTCTGCCTCTCGCTGGAGCCTTGTGGCATGCAACTGTGGGCTGGCCTGGCCTCCTTCCCATGTCGGCCCCAGCTCGCTCCCATCCTCCTGGCCGTTTGGTCCCCTTCCAATAAAAAGTGTCATTTAAGTGTCACTGTGGGGGTCCTTGGGGAAGTAAGAATATTGATTCAAGCTTATAAACAATGTCTCTGCTTACAAACATATTAGCCTGCTGTTTTTTTCCTGTTCCCGTGCACCCTCAGAGGAGATTCTGGGTGCAGAAAGCAGAGTGCACACAGGGCAGAGCAACAAGGAGAACACTGACCCTCCACTCATGTCTATGGACTTGGTCTGTCTGCTTCTGGTTTGGTAACAGGGACCTTAAGGTGAGTTCGGGGTAGGGTGGGTGGTTGTGGCTGGAGATACTACAACGGGGCTGCTTTTTTCAGGCAGCTCACTCTTTTTGCTCAGCACTTTCTGAAAATTGGGGAGCCGCTTACCATATATCTGGATGGACCTCAAACATCAGTGGAAGTTGAAAGATCTGCAGGATCTGAACTGTTTTGCCCTGGTCTGGGGATGATGCTAGGGAGATCTCAAGTTGGAATGGACTCCAGTCAAACTATGAGTCTATTGCTAAAGATGCAAGGATGAGATTGGTGAATCCAGTGGGCACCACGTACCCTGGGGCTCCTACGTCAAAGCCCCGCTCCTGCCACACATGCCTGGAGCAATTCCTCCTGATTTGGGCAAGTCAGAAGGCACAAAGACCTGACAGCTTAGGAGAGACAGGAATGTACAATGAGTTTTTCCCTGTCTCCCTCTTTACGTGAGTTGCTTGTGGCTCTTGCAACAGACTCAGCACTTAGGAAACAGAATTTAGCCACAACCCAGAACGTATGACTGAAAAGCAAACAACAAACACATTCTTCTTGTGAATTCTTGCACCCTTTCTGTCTCTGACCTCCTGCATGAGCCCTGACAGCCTGCATGGCCAGGGAAGGGCTGGATTTCTTCTCTTCAGCCTCAGTGCACTCGAGGTCCCACCCTGTTATGTACCTACCCTCCCAGAGGGACCAAAGGTTGCTTGGGGGGACCTGCCGACCTGGGCGAGCTGCCCTGGGCTTGTGGATAGGCATCCCCAGAAGACCACACACAGCAGCACCAGGCAGGTCTCCTCTTCCATTTAAAGGTAGGGTGAAACATGAACCTTGTTCATCCTGCCCTTCATCCTTAAAAAAAATCCTTTCTTGGCCAGCCTGGCAGGATCACTGGAAATATTATGGGCTTCTGGGAGATCTTGTGCTAGCTTGCTGTGCCCTTTCATCAGCTCCTGTCCCTGAACTCCTCAGCTTGGGCACAGAGATCTGCCCAGTTGCCTCCACCACACCTTGCTTCTCACAAGAGACTTCATCCCACAGAAAGGAGAGTGGGATGGGAGGGAGGAGAAGAGTAGATAACTAAGCCTTGGATGTGCAGAGCCTTAACTTCTGCTTTGCCATGGACCACTGTGCTGTTTGGATGGAGCTCTGGGTTTATGTATCATACACGCTAGGACCCATGGCCAATTCAAGGCCCTGGGAGCAGCTTTTCTCCACAGAGAGCAGGAGGGACTCACCAGCTCCATCCAACCAGGTGCTCCTGTGGTTTTGGCAGATCTCTCCTGCTGCAGGCAGTCAGGGTAGGCACAGGGTGAGCAAGGGAGCCTCTGAGAAGCATTTCTGTTGTTCTCAGCCATTTGTGGCACGTTTCCAAGTGCTTTTCCACTGCCTGCTGCTCACCCAGTGCTGGTGATGGCCAGTTTACCACCCCAGGCCTTGCTTTTCAGAGGACAGGGGAGACAGAAATCCTGAAATCTGCTGTTCCCACAATGTTTCAACCCAACTAGCTCTGTCTCAGAGTGTTGGTGATAGCAAGGATGTGCCTGGGAAGAATGGACGCTGTGAACTCTCATTCTTCCCCTGGCCTCTCGCAGCCCAATGCATGCACATCCCATCTGGCAGACTGGCCTGGGTTTCCCTCCAGCTTTGTGCTTGCCTATCAGGCTAAGGTCAAATGCTCAGAGCTAGATGAGCCCAGGACAGCCTTGGCCACTTCATTTTTCTTGGATCTCTCACTTGGAAAACATTTAATTTTAGGGTAGGTTTCAAGTACTTGGGTCTCTCAGACACGTCAGTTCCCCCAGGGGAGATAGACTGAGAAGGAAAAAGAGCCAAAGAGACTTGAGAAGTCTGTGGCTAGCATATAGGGCTTGTGGCTTTGAGCATGACCTATGGTTTACTTACATACACAAGGATCAGAAACACGGGGTCAGCTGCTGGCGAAAGCCTTGGTGTTCTTGCAGCTCTGGCTCCTTGCTCAAAAGGGGCTGGCAGCTCCATGGGATCCAGTTCCCAAGGCTGCTGTAGCCAAAAGCATCTGAAGAACTTAAAGAAGACCAGACAAGCTCCACAAACTCAGCCAAGATCCTGAGAGGATGGATAGGGGTATGATTCATGAAAGACTTGCTGCATTTTGTCTCTCTGCTCCAAGGACACTTAGATGGGATGAAGCATGGGATGCTCTGCCCTCCATTTCCCGGGAGCCAGGACCAAAATCGACTTCAGCATGAGGCTGAGGTAAGCTGGGGCTCATTTTGAGGCCACGCAACTTCCTCCTGGCACAAATGGGACCTACTAAAGCAGGGCAGGGAACTGATAGAGCAGGGTTTGGGGACCACAGGGAGGGAGAGCATGGGAACGTCCTCCCACTGAAAACACAAACCAAGCACTGGGATCAAATGTGCCACACTGCTCTGTGCCAAAGGTGAGAAGAAACATTTGTTTTTCCCTTCTGTCAAGGGAGAAGCTACGCTCTGCCCTTCAGATCCTGCTCAAAGTCCTCAGAGCTGTGCAGTTGCCAGCACACCTCAGTGCAGCGGAGATCATTAGCAATGTTGCCAGCTAATTAGTCTATGCTCTCTATGTGAGCTCCCATAAAACTGCCTTGATAGACTTTCAGCTGTATATTTGCTTTCCAAAAAAGGACCAGTTTGTATGCCTTTAAAAAGGACAAAAGCTCTGCACCAGCACCACCCCAAAGATCCTTTCCTTTTTAAATGCTCCACTGGAGCCCTTAACAGCTGGTGAAAAACATCGTTTTGGGAGCTATTAGCTGTATCTTCCTTGTACAAATTTCAGTCCTTGTGTGAATTTTAGCTCCTGGATTCTTGTCTTTAGCAGATGAAAAGCGAGAGGAAGAGATAGACCTGATATGTGCTTAGGAATAGCTTATCTTGGGTAAGAGTGATGGGCTATCTTGTCTTGCACCCCAATTCAGAGAGGGTCAGTAGTCCAAGGAAGAGTGCATGAACTGAGCAATCATTTCAAGGCACTTTGGAGAATACGTCACCAGGCATTTCCAGTTCATGGACTTGTGGATCAGCCTGTGCAACAGGAGCTGTATGTCTCTGAAGAGCAGCATTGCTCCGACAGCATTTTCTCAAGAGCATCAGCAGTGCTGCAGGGTATGTACGAGATGCTGAGGGTTGCCTCAGACCCAGAACTGCATGAGGGAAAAGAATGAATTACAGGAAAACGATGCTGAGAACATCTACATCCCCACACACATGGTTGCAGCATCGTGCACAGGATCTGCACATTGGCCATTGGGTCTTCCCTGAGAAGAGAGTCCTTTCCATGGCAGACTAGCACATGACTCTGCCCCAGTTGCTCCAGAGCTTTCCTGGGGGCTCAGCATTGACCCACAGGGTTTCCTCAGCCCTATATATCTGCTGTGTCTGGTGCTCTTCCTGGCTGCCCATCTCCTCCTTGCTGTTCAAATTCTCTGCTATTTTTCAGCGAGCCTGGGGAGGGCATCAGCTCCTCATTTTTCTGGATGTGCAGTGAGGATTTCTGTGTCCTATGTAACAGACACACTGGAGAGTGAAGGTGTGTGTGGACTGTGCTTGTTCCGGAGGAGAAGCAAGAGGTGATGTATTCAGATCAGGACACTTCTTTTTTACTATCAATGATGCTAGCACAGAGGAGGTACAGGACATGTCTGGAGAGACATGGAGGGATGCACAAGCCCTTAAACAACAGTACACCAAAGAGAGAAGAGCACATGAGCAAGACTGAACCTAAAGTGATGGAGCCATTGTTGGAAAAGGCGATGCTGGATGTGAGTTGTTCATGGTAGGTGCTCTGAATAGTCCATGCAGAAGAACAGGAGCTTCCATAGAGGAATACAGACTAAAGGGCCATATATGTTATTGCTTAGTAGATTTTTCTCTCCCACAAGTTCCATAGGACCCTGGAGTGACTTGTCCCTTGAAGATGTCTCCATTGAAAGCATCTCCCAAGAGATTTGATAAAGATGTTAAAATATGCCTTTCACAGACACCACCCACATCCTAGATTGAAATCAACAGGATAAGGACAGTTTGCTGCATCAGCAGCATCTGCCCCAGACAGATCTGGGAATGTTCTCTGTCATCTCATGGGAATGCATTTATGGTGCAGTTTGGGAGGGAAAAGGAGTGGCACATCATTTCTGAAAATAGTAGACATCTGCAGTCACTTTGCTTTTGAGTCAAGAGATGTGGGCCCAAGAACCAGTTCTCAAAGTTGGAGAGTAGGAAACACCTGCAGGCTGGAAGCAACCTCATCCAACCTCCACCTATCACGTCCTCCTCATCAGACAGGCTCTGCTCTTTCTCTGTGCAAATGATTAAGAACATCTTAGTATGGTCCAATAATGATTTTTGCCACAGGGATGACTGGAGTCCGAGTCCTTATTTTTTGATTTATGGAATACTCCATGCACAAAAAAAAAGCAAATTGTCCTTTTTGGACTCATTCATTTGTTATAAAATTAACTCAGTAAATGAGGTTTTAAGAGATGGAAATATCCATGGATTCCTCTGTTGAATTATCCTCCTCCAATAAAAAGGAGTGTTCCTTTTTAGTTGTTCTTCACCAAGGTATCTGGGCTGTGGTTTGTTTGCTCTGAGAGCTGACAGCAAATACCATCATCTTGTTTCACCACCTCTTGTAAACGTGATGGGCCATAGCAGGATGAGTACAAGAAGCCGAACCCATCCACCACAGCTACCACAGGAGTGGAACTTTCCTTTCCAACACTGCCTGCATAGTTGGATGCTATTTCTTAGTGGCTTTACCATTATATTTCCTGTTTACAATACAACTAAATTGGAAGATGGTCACTTTTTGCAAGAGAAACATGGCAAGGTATTGCCATGACTGTGGAGGGTGATGCATGCAGGAACACACCACAGCAGTAGACAGAAGTAACA
>JAUBOD010000332.1:16378-29603 GCA_032353885.1 Nothura maculosa
AAAGATGGGAGGGTTTCTGGGCATGGATGGGAAGAGTTGCAGCTTTGACCAGCATTTGATGCTCATGTGGAGCATCAGCAGCACGCAGATGACCAACTCCCTGCTGAGCAGCCAGGTCTTGTTCTCTCAACACTGATAGGCCTTCAAGGTGAGGATGGAAGCCATAAACTGTCGATGGAGGGATCTGCAAGCCAAGGAGGCTCAGCTGAAAGCTTACACGCAGAAGTTTGAGAGGTTCATACAGGTACAGCTGGCCCATCTCAGCTCAGCTAGCATGACCCTAACTGTAACACTGCTTCCCACCCTTCCCTGGGGAAGGCTCCTGTAAAGTCTTGGAGCACTTCAGTCCAAGTGGAATTCAATGTATGTATGTGTGTGTGTTTTGATGGTGGGGAACATCACCAGGAAAACGATGAGAAGCGAATCCGAGCGCTAAAGAAAGCAAGCAAGGAAAGAGAGCTGAAGATTCAAAGGGAAAAGGAGCTTCTGAGGGCGAGGAGGGAACTGGAAGTCCTGAAAAACAAGCACCAGAAAATCTACAATGCCCTGCAGAAGTACTCCATCTTCAACAAGTACCTGGAAGATGTGGTGAAAGTGTCAGAGGTGAGTTTTGATGTGAAAGAGGGATCATGGCCTCCATGGTGTTAGACATAGAGGACCTTGGAAATCTAAGTGTTTCATTAAACAGAGAGATGGGATGGGAAGAGTTTCTCTGCAACCAGACAGAAACAAAGGGAAGCAAGGGAGACAGACCAGAAAAGTAGGTGAAGTCTTGGAAAGAAATGCAGAGAAAAAAAAAAATGTGTTAAAAGAGAAAAGAGCACAGGGTTGAGGAGAATGAGGCCCCCTTTGCATCACTGTTTCATGTCACATTGATAGTGAGGTAGAAGTGAAATACAACTTTGTCATAGGAACCCTATTGACATCTGCAAAACTGTCCCCTGCACGAAAGTGTCTGGGCATTGCTTTGAGCATCACGTTTACTGCCCAGCTAGTCCCTGCTTATGTCAAGTGACTCAGCCCTGACAGTCGCAGTGGTGCTCATGGTGCAGGCTGTAACAGAGCACTGCTCCACCAGCGTGACATCTCCTCATGCTTATGGAAGTGACAGTTGTGGGACCAGTGGCCTGGGTCAGCAAGATGATACCTGGAATGTAGTGATGCCCACAAACCTACTAGGGTTATAGTCTCCCATATCTTTGTCTTTCCCCTCAAAAGACAAACTTCTCTGGGAGAGGTGTCCTTCATCAGGGCAGGGTGGTCAACTTTGCCATCATGGTAAAAGGAGGGCAGAATGATTGCTAACTCCAGACGGTCTGTGCTGCAGTTTGAAGAGATCCGAGAAGTCATTGGGCGCCACAAAACACTGGTGAGGATGCACGAGGACCTGCTGCAGTCAGCACAGACACGTATGGAGATGATCGAGAAAGCCAAAGTTCTCCTGGCCCAATACACGGAGGAGAAAGAAGACAAGATCCTGCAGTACAACAATGAACTGGCACAGCTCCAGACACGTTTTGACCAGGCTCACAGTGATGTGCTCATTTGGGTGAGGAATCATGGAAGGGCAGGGGGACATTGCTATGACCTGACTGCCAAGACCAGCTGATGGCCCCTGTGCCTCTGGGGCATGGTAAGGCCCAGCTACAGACCTTGTAATAGGAGAAAATACCTGGTTTTGCTCCTCTAAGGGATTTCAGGATGAAGAACAACAGACCAGGTCTGGAGTAGGTTAGGCCAGGAGTTAAAATGAATTCCTCGTGGTCACACTTCCTCCTTTCCTTCCTTGATTGCAATCACACTGAGTTCAGCCAATTGCGACAAGATAACTAGTCTTCAAGGAGGTCTTCCTCAACACACATCCCAAGCACACTCCATTGTGTGTCATCTAGCCTGGTCACATTCATTTTCATTTACCATTCCTTGCAGCAGCATCACCTTGATGGGGCTACAATGTGTCACATGCTGGGGTCTCCACCATTCTTTGGTTCAAAGCTCAGAGTGAAATTGGTTTTGTAATTTTTTTTTATTACTCATTTTCTTCCTCTGAACAGAACCTGCCCACTTGGACTCATCCTCTTCCTGTCCTCCTTACGCCATCCAAAGGGACACAGATATGCATTTGGGGCACAGATAGGCATTTGGCTGCACTGTGCTATACTGAGGCACAGAACTCCACAGCCTCTTCTCAGTGTTTAGAAGCATCCTCAGACCTGTACTAAAGGACATTTCAGAACAAATCACTATAGAGAAGAGATTAGCTCTCCTGTCCTTTTCAAATATCAGCCCATCTGTATTTCTGTCCACTCCATACTTGCAGGATGGATTTTAGCACTGCCTTCTCTCTGATTAGCCTCTAATGGAGTGGTTTTCTGGAGCTGCCTTCACCACGAGCTGAGCACTTCCAGAACAGTGCTGAGGCAGCATCTTTGTTATGGCATGTTCACACGTCGCATGTCTCCTCACAGGAGTCTCATTGGGCCCACATCCAGAACACAGCTGCCGAGAAAACCCTCATGTTGGGCACCATCAAGATGGCCACCCTCAACCTCTTCCAGTGTGTGAGCAAGCAGCTGAAAGAGAGCCTGAATGTGCCAGTGGAGGACACCCACAAACAGCTGGACATGGTAGAAGAAGGCCTTCCACTTCTGCCTGAGCAGCAAAGGGAGAAGTAATGAGCCCCAGTTGTCCAAAGAGGGGAGAACCCAGAGAAACAACACACAGCAGGCCCGTCACACACAGCAGGCCCATCACACACAGCAGGCCCATCACACACAGCAGGCCCATCACACACAGCAGGCCCGTCACACACAGCAGGCCCGTCACAGGGTGTGGGTCCCTATGCAGGCACCAGAAGTGGGAGCCAAGAAGGCTGGGGCGGAGGTTGAAAGTCAATCCATGGCCAAGGTCTGGCTCCGTTTATCCATGTTGTGAACTCAGACTCACAATAGCCCATTCTAGCAGCACAGATCCAGCAAGGCAAACACCTTATCTTCTCACCCATTTCAGCTGGTGAAATTTGTCATTGGGGGGGGGTAATAAGTTCTCTGCTTCCTGCTCTTATCCCTACAGTAAGGGACATTTCTCTGTTATCTGAGCTTTAACATCTCACTTGCCCACTCTAGATTCAACAGTTCATCCAAGACCTCACAGACATCTGTATGGAGGTGAAAAGGAAGGACCATCTTAGCCGCCAGCAAGCCACTACTCTTAGCCGCCAGCAAGCAGCTCCACTTTGAAGAGCTATATGGGATGTGTCCATTGACCAGTTCAGCAGAGTGGGAAAGGCAAGGGAAGGAGAGAGAATAAAAAGGGCGTTGTAGACTCCAGAACAGGTTATGTCCATGAAGTTTCATATTATTAAAAATAACAATATATTTTAAAGCATTTCTTCTTTTACTGGGAGACTTGGATGCATCAGGGCAGCTCCATCACTACTGCCTGTCCAGCAGTTACTCCTGTGTTGAGTCCAGAGAGGTGGATTTGGCTAATGCATCTCCAGGAAGAGTTCAAATCCATGCATAAGGTGCATGTTTGTAATTCCTAGAGGTTGTTCAGACACCTGAGCACTTCCTCTAAGGGTGAGGAAGATAGATTGACCCCCTCTCAAAAGCTGTGCTTTCATAAGCTGTAAGGATAACAAATGCACCCCAGAGCTGGAGGTAAGTAGACTGTTTGGAGAGCAGAGGAAGAAAGGGGTCAGGACTGGAACACTTGACAGAGTCTGTGGATAAAATGTTCCCTCTACATCTTCACGGTTACTCTCTCCGTAAGCTTGAATTTATAAGAATAAACTCAGAAACATAGTATTTTAGGTCAGACCTTACCATGAAAGCTCAAGCCTCCTGAGCTTAAGTTCATTTTATGTCTTTGAAGCTTATTGAGTTACCATCCATCATCGGAAAATGACCCTGGGCCATAGAAGTCCTCAGGGTGATACCGTTACAGAAGAACACAGTGAAAGTCTCCTTTTGAGAGCCAAGGGCAGTAATTCCTTTTCCCTTAATATAGAAGGAAGAAGAGCTCATTTCTTTTTGAAACCTTGACATGTAAATGCAGTGTGGGCCAAGACACGCTCTGTGTTTTTCTGAATAGATCCCTAGAGCAGTGGGAGTTGAGTGGCAGTTTGCATTTGAGCTGGCAAGGAAAAGTAGAAGTAGTTGTAACTTTATGCATCCAGCATGTGCCTACACTTTCAAGGTTATACTGCATTTAGTCAGTAAAGAAGATATAACAACTAATAGAGAGGAACAATAATGGGCTGCTCCTCAAAGGAGGAAGCCAAGGTTACAACAAAGTAGGCAATGTCCTCAACAACAGGATACAGTTCCATGGTACAGGAACAAGAACAGGACAGCAGGTCCATGGCCAAGCTTGATTAAAGTCCAATGGTTACCACATTAGTCTGTAGCAATGAGGCAGATCTAAGACCTGACCAAAAAGTCAAATCAGGAAGGCTAGGTGAGAATCAGCAAGGCACAAGGCTGGACACAGGCTTACCTGCAAGTCAAGGATCAATGTCAAAGCCTCAGCATCAAAGCAGCTCCTAAGGAAAGAAGACCAAGCTCTGAGCAAGACTCCTCACAGCCTCTCTTCACACAGCTCCATCCCACACCTTATTAGTCTGAACCCAGCTGTGTTGAATGAGAGTGCCTTAAACACATGCAACCTGACCCTATAGGAAGAGAGAAGGGCTTGAAGAGACTATGGGAGCACAGAGGCCCTGACATTAAAACTTCCAGGTGTGGGGCTGGGAAGTCCAGGCTTCTAGCATTTGCAGAGATGTATTACTCCTCAGAGCACAAGCCCAGATTAATGTCCTATAGAAGCATCTATGTAACCACTTCTGTAGTCTGGACTGTGTCTTTGTGAGGATCAGTAAAGACAAGACCATGGTTTAGGGACAGGAACTGAAGGCTCTAGGGGGATGCTCACTTGTTGGAAACCCCAACAAGTGGGATATGGAGGAGGGGGGGACACTGGCTGCTCCAAGCAATAAAACTCATTTCATCCTCCCTCTGTCCTTTTCCTAGGGAGTTGGAAAGGAAGGAAATCATCTTCTAGTTAAGGAAAAGCCAGTTAAGGCACATTCAGCCCAGCAGAAAGACAAACTCTGCTCTCATCACTTGTGAGATGACAGAAGATGCCAAGCTGGAGCTTCACTGGTCCTGAAACCCTTCACAGAGGGGAACATCAGGGTTGGCAGGGCTTCTGGAACCATCCATCATACTCCTTCTTCTCCTGTGTGCTGGAGCCATGCCCTTGGCTCAGGGACTGCAGCAGCAGCAAATGTGGTGGCAGGACCCCGAGCTCCTGCTTGGGCTGGGTGAAGCAAAGCAACGTAAATCACTATGCCATAGGATAGGATACCTAAGACTAAAATTACTTAACAGAGTTAAAGTTCTGTGACACTCTGTATAATAATCAGGGCTCTTGTGTGTCTGTGTTAGTAGCCTGCTTTCTCAGAAGATTGCAGGCTTGTAGATCTTCTTGTTTGCTTTCATTTTTGCTTCTAAGGTTTTTTTCTCTTGGCAGATATGACTAAAGTATTGGATCAACCTACAGTCTGTTTTGCCTCTTTTCGAGGGAAAATCGTCAGCACACTGAAATGTTGTTATTGGTGTAATGTGGACTCTGTCAATATTTATTCTGTTGCTCGATTCGTGTGGGCAGGCACTAGCAATGACACTGCTTTCTGCTCCGCGTGCTGCCCCATGGAGCTGCTCAGTTACAGCACACACAGTGGGATCTCTGCCAGTGCTCAGGCCAGCGTGGTGGGACATGCCAGGCGTTCACACGGTGGGGAGAGCTCTGGCACAGAGCACAACTGCACAGAGAGGCACAGAGCAGCTCCAGATCCCCTACTGTGCTTACTGGACCTGCTACCTCCCTCCACTAAACCCTCTGCAAGCAGATGTGGACAGCCTTGTGCTGTCCACACAACAAACTCACCATTCAGCAGCGACTTGGGAAAGCATTCCTGGCTCGTTAGCTCCATAATGAGCATTTATCTGGGACTTGGCATGAGGTTATAACATGGGGTCAAGAGGAGAGATGTTAAGAGATAAACCTCTTCAGAGCTCCGTCAAGGAAAGGCCACATGGAGAAGACACTGGATGTGCCAGAAACAAGGTAGAAATGGTACCACTGAGGCCTGGTGAGGAGGGAAAAAACACTGATATCAGTGATTAAATGAATTCAAACAGCTGGATATTTTCTCTAGGCCTTTAGAGAATATCAACCCAGAGAGGCATTTTCCTGCATTTCCGAAGATTTTTCAGCCTGGTCCAAAAGAGAAGTGTTAGGCCAATAGCCAGAAAGGTTCAGATTAGATCTTATTGCAGAAGCAGGGAGTAGTCCGTACTACTACATACCAAGAACCCCCCAAATCCAGAATTGCTTCTCGGGATCTAGTTTTGGGAGCTTGTTTTTGGATCTTTTTTTCTTTTCAGTTTAACCATCCTGCTCTGACAGTGTGAGACGCCTCACTGCAAGGGTCCCAGGTAGGAGAAATATCTGAGCCAAACTTCCAACAGAGATTTATTTATTTGGTTTGAAATAAATACACATGAAAGAGTGTTGCTCTTGTGTGCTTCTTTGCTGACAGTCAAAATACAGGCTGAATAGGATCAAAACAACAGTCAGTCTCCTTCTTTGTGACCAGCTACCTGAATACTACCAGAAAACACAGCACAGAACAAGTCAGGATTCTCCCCATTCTTCACCTATTCTCACTGCCCACTCAAGCACTGCTTCAGTAATTGAAATCTAGACCTTGAAAGATGAGGATAGGAATCAGTTTGGAGAGAAAGTTTTGAACCTTTACTTTTGTCTCCTTTTCAGTCCAACCAAGCAAACTAGTTCAGTTATTTATTCTCCCCAATTCGATCCTGGGGAGGGCTCAAGTACACAGAGGGTCTTTTAGGTCTTCAACCACTGATCAAAACACCCATATAGCACCATGTGGGTAGCTGCAGAGTGACAGAGAAAAGCAGCTACTGGACAATGTCTAGAAGAACAGAGTAAGAGGAGCCCAATCTGCTACCAATAATGACCTGTGAACTACCCACCACTCCTGCTTGGGCAACAGCTTCAGATATGTTCTGCAACATGGAAGCACATCCCTGTTATATGGATTAGCAAAGCAGAGGGGAGCTCTCTGTGACTTATTTTACTTCTGCTATCTACAGTGCTTTCCAACCCTTCCTCCAGATATCTATGGAGGCATCCTAAATCAAGGAGAGCTCCAGAACCGGGAAAAAGGGGGCTGTGGGATGACACAGGTCATTAATAATGAACAACACAAAATGAAGGCAGGATCCAGGCAAGACCACTAACATCAGCTCAGAAGTGACATGAACCAGAGCAAGGTCAAGTTTGATGGAGATGAGCAGGTACCATGTTAGCCAATTTGGGCCTGACATCTGGTCCCGTGAGTGTATAGAGGGGTTACTGTAAAGTTTGTGGATGTTTCTGACTGCTAATAAAAAATATCAGGGGGGGAGATTGCTCAGGAAGGAAAGGGAAATGGCTCTCACATACAGGGTCTTACAGTGGTGCTCCTAAAGAAATGCAGGAAGAATTCCTATCTGTTTATGGTATTGCACAACGCAGGATCCCACCTGTGCTGGGTTTTATGAGGAGGAATGTGCTAGCAAGTACACAAATAGCAGAGGATGCAGTGAAGACAGCCACATGGGATGCGACCTGCTCACCTGCACAGTGGACACTGACCCAAGCAGGAACACATCACTACAGCAAGCTGCAGCAGAGCTAAGTTGAATGGCTCTGCATTTTGGCCAGAGGACAAACAGAGCTTTTGGAAAGCCACCCAAATGGGCTGCCACCTCAAGACAGCAGTGAAACCACACCACTTTAAAAAATAGAAGGATAAACAGGGCAGAGCTTCACAGGCTAAGAGAAAGTCTTCACAGCTAAAGAGCCCTAGTTCTACCAGAATGGGTATTAGCAGTCCTAGCTGTGCCATCATGGCATAAGTGAGTGCTCAGGAGAGACAGCATAGACTGCAACACCTTGGGCTGCATGCATCTTTCACACAGTGTTTTATGTGTAGCTCATGAAGCCCAGAGATGTTGTCTGGGAAACTGGAGGGCAAGACGTGGTACAGTTCTGGCAGTGACAATATCTCTCATCTGCTCTTTCTGCCTTTCCCTGTGACATTTTTAGTGTCCTGCTTGTTTTTCACTTCCCTCTGCACTTTGCCCCATTCTTCTCCTGAATTTCTCCTGAATTTCGTTTTCCCTTTTCTTCTAATTTTCCTTTTTTGTTCTCCTGATCTGGAGCTGGTAGCAGTGAGATGGGGAAACCAACTAATTCGTCCACTTTTCAACACAGCATAAGCTTTCACTTAGCTGCCTATCGAGACTGTCCTTCCCACTTTCCACAGCTTTATCCAGAACCATCCAACACACTGCATTAAAACTGATGCAAACAACAAAATCTAAAATAGAGACATTCCCCACAAAGCATCCATAGAAAAGACACCCAACAACATGATACAAAGGCCAAAGATGAGAGCTCATCCATGACCACAGCGTTTTCTGGACGGTGGAATACAATGTTCCCTGAACATTAGCTCCCAGTGCTTATGTTATTACTCTTTTCAGGTGAAGAATCACACCGGTCCTCTTTGTCATGACCTTGCCTGACACTGCTGCACATGCCTCTTCCAAGCTGAGCTTGGGTAGAATTCGGTGCTTGTTGATGTCATGAAGTAGACAATCGGTGATGAGGCACAAGGAAAACATGCCATCATCCAAGCTTGCATCAGCCTGCTTGGAAAGTCTCCTCGGTGTTGGTGCTGCAGTGGGAAGCATGATCAATGACAGGAAGTTGAAACTCTTGGAGTAGGTGGTGGACTCTGCCTGCAGACCTGGTGAGGAAAGACAAGAGATGGGAAACCAGGGTTTGTGACCAAGGGATCCCCTTGGTTCATCCCTCGCTCCCTGCAGGAGCTGGATGGCTGAATCTGCTTTGCAGAGTGTCCAATACCACTGACATTAACACATAGGTGGGGTGTCAGGCCACTTTCTACAATGGAAAACTCAGCAATATTAAAGGACAAGATGTATCCTTCCCCGGAGACTCTATGTTTTCAGTCAGGTCCCAGCTCTCAGATTTAGCCCTTTAGCATCACCTTCTGAGTGAAGCCCAGATACCAGAAAGGTGGATGCTCAGCCCCTTATATGGGAACTTGGGAATTTCTGTACCCCGAGGGAGCCCCTCTCACCCAGCCTGGATTCCTAGGACCTGCATGTTACCGTGATCATGTCCTGTGCAGAGGAGCTGCAGGCTGCCTACATGATGGAGCAGGTGAAGCCACAGCACTCCTTGAGCAGCGTGAGGCCTGTTTTGGTCACATATGGTACAGACGTTTGTTGTCCCCTGGAAGTCATTTTCTTCTCTTTGACAGGAGCTATAGAAAGAGGAACCATTTATTTCAGGGTCAGCATCTGCTTGGTGGGCACAGGCCCATTGCTTCTTCTTCTCAGAGACCTTTTCAGTACTGGGATGATGCCCCTCTGGGATGCTGCCCTTTGGAGGGGCAAAGTTGGGCATAAGCTCCTGCCATCATGATGCCCATCAGGATGCCACCAGATGTGCTTCCCAGATGTCTCTAAGGCAGGACACACATGGGACTGGACATGCCTCCCACACTACCCAAGATGTGTTTCTCCAGGAATTCTGGAGGCACAAAGAAAAGGGTGACCTGCTTCAGAGACCAGGACGAGAGGAGCAGTAGATGATAAGACGACTGTAACTCATCTTAGCTTACAGTGTTGTGAGACAGAACAAGCTGTTTAGAAAGAGTCAGATGAAATACATAAGACATGAAAGGATATCTACCTATCCCAGTTCTCATAGAACATGCCGTGTGGGATTGTCAGGATAGTTGTGGAAGCACAGAATCCATGCCAATTTGGGATGTTGCCACTACATGGTCTTGAGAACTAGCACCTCTAGCCATTTTCTTACACCTTCCACCAACAGCAGATGCCCTCCAGGCAAAACAGCCCACAAAGAGCAATGAAATTTAGGCAGAAAACAATTAAGTGAAGTGGAAAAACCAGAGAGGATCTATGCAAGGAATAAAACTCAACAACCACCTACTTGTTTTCTGGAGGTAGCTTTTGGAGAGCTCACTTTGCAGGAACTCTGCCATTTCCTTGTCTTCTTCCCTTTCCCTGTGATAAAGGAGACTGGTTACCACACAGGAAAGGAACACTGAAGTATCCAGAGGTATCCAAGAGCATCCAGTGAGGCATGATGGCACAAACTGGAAGCCAGGAGAGAGATTTCTGCCCAAGCCACCTTATTGTGTGACTGTATACCCATCATAATGTCTATGGAAAGACAGGAGTAGAGAATCAAACATTATGTCTGCAACAGTGAAAGCCTCTGTTTGATTGTGGGAGGCCTGAATTAGAACCCTCCGGAGCTGACAGCACCTGCAGCAAAAGTTCCCATCCTTGGGAGGAAACAGAGCAGCCTCTTTGGCTACTTTGGAGTTTTAACACATGCTCACAATTGAACCATTTTTTTTTGCAGATGGATCCACCACATTGGATGGCTCTCTTCTCACTCCTTCCTCATAAAATCTTGCTTTGTATACATTTCTTAGGCCGGACTAAGATGGTCAAGTAGCCATGCCATTCTCTCCATTATCTATCTCCAGAGTCAATAACTGTCTCAACCTCTTCAACCTCTGTTTCTAGAGTCATGTGAATAAGTCAGAAGCTCAAGTCTTCTCTGGAGGGATGTGTCTAGTCTACAGCATTCAGAAAGCTGTACGGCATAAGCTGAATGTGATCAGCAAAGCAAACTCCACCTGCATGTGCAGACAGCCTGGAACAGTGGTTTGAGACTACTCAGTACCTCACTGTGTAGCATTGACTCCAAGACTTGGTCTGGAAGCACTCTGATAGACTCCATAGGGGCAGAGGGGGCATCAGGCACCCTTGGATTTCTCACTTAAGCAGGAACTACTCAGGGAACAGGACGGACCCTCCTTACTAACACCTGCTCCTGCTTCAGGAAAGTCAAACATATGCCATATGAGTTGAACCTGGAATACCACCCCTTTGGATAGTGATCCAGATTTAAGAGCAGAGTGTGCAGATAATGCCTTTGGGAGCACGTTCCAGCAATGGGCTCTGTTCTGCAACCTGCTATATACTCTGCACACACCAAAGATCGGGCCCCTTGACCTAGCCAGGCAGCAATTGGTCTTGAGGAAAAAGAAAAAAAGAGAGATTAATTTGCACCACGCTACCTGAGCCTCTCAAACTCCACATCATCCACCAGGAAATCCCGTGTTTCCACCAGCTTGTGTATCTGTTGCACCAGCTCCTCTTCTCTCTGCTTCTCCTCATTGGACTTCTCCGTCTCTGCAGCACAGGGAACACATTTAACACACTGATAGGCAACATCTCCCCATAGCTAAGGTGGTTCCTGGTCCAATGGATATCAGAGAGGTCAATTCATCCTCCAGCTGGGATGTGTTTAGCCTGCAACTCCCAAGCTAGTGCACCCAATCACATAGTCTCGACACGGAGCTGAGCTATGCAGGACTCAAGGGACTCTATTTAGTTGCCTCTGAGCTTGGTTCTCCACATGGCTGCAGGTCCAGCCATGGATACAAGTGCCTAACAGAGAGAATTACCAAAACTGCAATGCAGCATGCAGCTTTCTGAAACTTCACAGAGCCTTACCTGGAAGGGCTATGAGTTTTTGAAGCTCCTTTTTCAGTCGGCTGATTTCTTTGCAGAGCTGAATATCATCCATCCTGTATAGACACAAATGTAACCACTGAGGAGACAGGAAAGGCACAAACCATCTAGAGCAAAACCCAACTAACCCATTGATCTGAGTGCATGCACCAGGGAACACAGATCCACCAGCCTTCTCACAGGAAATGATAGCTCATTTAATCTCGCAGCTTTTGCTAGTGCTAAACAGGTTGTGTCACTTGGCGTTTGCTAAACAAAAATTTAATACTTTTATTGACAATAATGTCTTATTAAAACTTGGCACATTCACCAGGTGATAGCAGCTGTGTGCTGTGTTCCTTCTGAAATAAAATTGCAAGTCCCCAAATTGCAAAATTCAAAAGCAAAAAGAATCTGCCGTCACATAAAAAGTTCTTACATTTTCATACTAGATTTCTACAGAATTTAAAAAAAAAAAAAAGAAAAAAGAGCAATAAAAGAAAAAACAATGTAGGGGAAAAAACAATGTAGGGGAAAAACATATAAACTTTTTCAGGTTTCCACTAAGAAATAAAGTCATTTTAACAGGAGACTGCTGAAGCCACAGGCAAGGAAATCTCTGTCTCAAGCCATGGGAGAGCACTGAGATATCTATGAGGTTGGTCCTACAGGGCTCTCGGGGATCCAGGCTTAGCTGTCAGCAGTAGCTGCCAACACTGACACTGGGGAACTGCAGCCATGCCAGTGTTGGAAAAGCAGCTTCAATGATGTCTCGGGAAGAGAAAGCATCACAGCTGTTCAGCCTGCCCCATGAGTAGAGCAGCTCAAGGGCATCTTAGCTGCTCACCAGGAATGTCTGGCAAGATTTTATTTATTTGCTGATTTATCTCTCTCAAAAGAAGACATATCTGTGCCCTCACTAAAGCCCCACTTTGACAAGGCCTAGGAATGAGCTGTCTAGCCATGGATAAAGTCATTGCTTCAGTCTGAAGAGCTTTTCTCTCTCTTGGTAAGGAAAACGCCAGCAGCAAACAGAGCTCACTAAGAGCTCTCTCCAACACCAAGCAAGCCATCCTTGAGCATCTCCCCAGGAAGGTGACTTTGCAAGTGAGAAGCCACTTCTTCAATATCCTCAGTACTAATGTGTGGATGCCTGCTCCTCACCTCCTGAAGTCTTCTACAACAGCATTCTACCAGATGCTACTCTGGCAAGACTGTGGGTCTCCTGATCAAGGATGATCTGTTGAGGCAAGACTTGGGATGTTTCTCTTCTCTTTCCAGGCTTATCACAATATGGGGGAGATGTCTGGCTGGAGCACTTGGCATCTCATCTGTGTTTCATGATCTGAGGCTAAATGAAACTATCTATCTGCATCAAAAATCCACCTCTAGATTTTCCAGTTGTAATGAGCACATCATGTCACCTGAGTTATTGTGCAGCTCTGAAGATGAGTTTCCAAAGGCTGAACCATTTTTTTCACTCAGAGAAAAGCAAC
>JAUBOD010000332.1:48384-62140 GCA_032353885.1 Nothura maculosa
TCCTCAACTGGTTCCTGTGCTGGGTCATTGAAGAAAATCTGAAAGAGAAGAAGAAAAATCTCTGAGAGGCTCCTGCTCGTTCACCCTCTGGTGCCAATCTGGACACGCGACTTTCCAGTGTGCCAAGTGTGGCAACTCCAAAGGGAAACTATGACCTCAGCAAGAGAGACTTTGGGGATGAAGAAAACTGATTTTCTGGGATGGAGAGAACTGATTTTTGCATTGCTTTCTCAGGCCCAGAGAAGGCTTTGCCAGGAGAAGCTTCCAACAGAGCCAACAGGCAGTGTGTCGTGCCACAGGGTGTCACTGCTCACTCACAGATGAGCCTGTTCCTAATCATCTACTCAGAGGCAAAGGTCCTGGGGAGCCGCTTTCCACACCAGCTGAGGGTGCTGACTTGACTCCAAAAGAGCTAATGTCTGTTTTAAGAACCTATATCAACTAGTAACTTGAGGTTTATTTATTAATTTCTCCTCATGGACTTGTTTTGTGTAAAACATGAAGAAAAAATCTTGGAGAGGCTCTCTTCATGGGAGGAGAGCAGGCTTGCACTAAGTTCCTGTGGGATTTCATTCTCACTTCCAGGAAGACTCTCAGGATCCAGAGAAAAACAATGTAGTCTTAACTCAAACAGCAAAGAGGACTCAGTGTTTCTAGATGAAGCAGGATCAGACTCTGTAATAGAGCACAGTAGTTTAGGTGTCTCTGTCTGAAAACCACATCTGGAGTTAGTTCCTCTTCCCCTGCTTAAGTGGCTTACTTGCTTTCTTTCTCTTGATTTCTGTTTTGGAAGAGAAATATGTGGACTAGAAATTCACTGAGAAAACAAAATGCCAAGCCACAGAAGCTAAGGACTAAGTGCTCTGAGGGCTTACAAGCTATAGATCACTAATTCCTTGATTAACACATTGTGGTGCTCTACTAGCAAATAGAGAAGTTCTTACATTTCCTTGCAAGCCCCAGGTTTTTTGCTCAAGTAATAGCTGCCCCTTTGATGCAATATATTACCACACTGGCTATGGTCAGATTAAGAGGAGATATGTGCTATGGTCCCACCCTAAGCTTTGAAGGGGGAAAGCTGCTAGAGAAACAGAAGAGGCTTTGCTATTGCATGACCAAACACAGCAGTTCTTTGCTCTCGTATCAAATAGTAGGTCTCACTGATACCATTTCAGAGAAAAACTGACAGGAAATAAAGGCAACAGTATTTCAGGAAACACTGCAAAGTGTAGGAGGGAGTTGGCAGAGCCACCCAGAAGTATCCTATCTGATCACACCATCTACATTGGGGACCATAATATGGGAGCAGTTGGAGGTCCCACACCTTTGGAGTGAGCCTGACACCAGCAAAGCAGGAAATTCTTGGGCTCATGTGCCAATCCCAAGATTTGCTTTGTTATCCTATATGATACTAAAATAGTCTTCCCCAAATCATTGGCTGCAGCTGAGTTGTGTTACATCAAATCATTGGAGAAGCACATGGAGGATTTGGGAGGCTGTCAAGAATGGGGAGAGCTGGTTAGCACATAGATCTAAGTTAGATCAGCAGAAAGCCCTTTGAGCCCTTTGACTTTTACAGCTCTGTCAGCCTTGAGGAGCGAGCCCTTGCAGGACCACGTGAAGGCACAAGACGTGTCACTGACCTTCACAGCATAGACCTGGAAGCAGACAGGCTGGATGCCCATGCGGACATAGTACGCGATCACATCAGTGAGGAACACATCAGTCACAAGATGCTTACTTGGAGATGAAGGCTGAAGGGGAAAACGCACTGTGGATCAGTCACATCAAACACTGACACAAAATCCCCTAAGCCCTCCTAAATAAATAAGGAGCAACAACGCTGTTGCCCATGGCAATGCTCAGTTGCTCTGCGAAGACTCATCAAAGCAAACAGGGCAGGTGAAGGCTCACACTCACCTACTTGCCCCTTTGTGGATCAAACTGCCAGGAAATGAGAGTAGGGGTATTTCAGCACATGCCTCATTTACATTTTCTTTTTTGAAATTTGCCATTTCCTGTTTGTTGGCCAAGAAAACCCCCATGGTAGTAAATAGGTCTTGTGGGCGAGGGCAGTGTGAGCCACATGCACCTTCCATGGTTCTCAGGCCCACAACAAGTCTGCAGGGAGTAAACTTCTGTCAGGGGCATGAAGGGGACTTGCAGGGCATGAGCCTGTCCTTGGATATTTCGGGAGTACTTGGGAAATGGGCCAGGCTCAGCAAGGGCTGGGGCAGGTGGAAGGGTTGCCCTCATACCATGGTGGCCAGTTTGGGTATCATGTGGCACAGCGTGTTGATGTTGCTCTCGTACCACGGGTCAGCTCTGCCCAGGTAGCCAGCCACTTCGCAGAGTTCCTCATGGCCAGGGCAGTTCTGTGAGAAAAGAACAGAGTTCAGAGGATGGCAACTCAAAAGAGCCAGAGCTTTTCCTTATGGAAAACCTTGCTAGGATCCAGAGGAGGCTGGGAAATGGTGCACAGTGAGCAGCAACCTCGTACTCAAAGGGCAACGTGATGATGCCAGGCCGATTCTTCACAGTTCTGGCCATGACCACACCACCAGTAATGCATTGCAGAGCCAGTCTCACTGGTTGGCTCATCTTATACATCCCTTTCCTTAGGAATCTTCCAGACAACTCATTTCTGTGGGTCATTTCCCTTCCCTCTTTAGCCTGAGTGATGCTTGCATTGGATGCTTGCATTAATGACATTAAATTCCGACAGAGGGTCAGTGTCCCTGCTTGCTGCAGACAAAATGGCAAAACATTTCTTGCAGCTCTCATTTTGCAGAGGCTCAAGAACAAGCTTAATTGAATAATTTAAAAACAAAACAAAATAGAAACTTATTTTTACAATGGCACATTCATTGGGACTGAACTATTCTGACAAGTGTGGCTATTTGTTTATATCTGTCCTGGGGATTTCTAAGGGGAAGTGACTTGCCCAAGACTCAACTGCAAGGTCAGGTCGTTCAGAATTGAAACTGTAGCAAAGTCCTCAGAAAGAAGCAATCACTTTCCCAAAGCATTTGGGAATGTTGGTTCTCTGCCACGGCTCCCTCAATGCCCCTACAGCTGTGTAGAGCAGCTAAACTAAATATGATTTCTAATCCAGCAGTCATTCTTATCAGAGTATCTGGGGAAACCTGAACATCTCTGGGCCTGAAGGATTCCTAAATTCAGCCTGTAAACCCAGCCTAAGAGGCCCGAACTCACTCCCACTCTTCTCACTCAAGGAATTGGACATTAAACATATGTGAGTTCCTGTAAAACTTCATCATGCTCCTCCTCCAAAAAACCACTGCCAGGTGCAATGAAGCCAGCAATAAGGTCCTGAGCCACAGGGACAGACTCACCGCAGTGGCCAGCGTATTGGGTTGCTCCGTAACAACCGGGATGTGGTAGAACTGCAGGTTCAGCTTTGGAGTCAAGAAAACTCGTCGTGACTCTCGTTTCCTTGAAATGGGAAAATAATAGAGCTGTGTTTAAAGGTAAAGGGAGGCTTTAGGCTGTCACTGGCTGTCCCTTCTTCACCTGGTTCTGGTCCCGAAGCTGCTACCTGCGTTGACCCACTGCCCAGCACTTTCTGTGGCCTGCAGCACCCACTTGGGCAGAGTTGGCTACGAAACAGCTTTACTTTTTTTTCTCCCCCATTGGTAAAAAAAAAATCTTTTTTTCCATTGGAAAGTTACCCATTTTATTGTTCCTTTAAGTTATTTTGCAGTCAGAAGTGAAAGATTCCTCGAATTCACCAACTGGGCTAAGGAAGCCAAGCAGTGCTGTGCAGCCAGCCAAGGCTGACATCCCCATGCACCTGGGTCCTATCCTGTCCAGACAACGCTAGAGCCCAACCCGATCCCCTCCTGAAGAGGCTTCTGAAGAGGCTGAGGAGCACATGCCTGCATTGCCCTCCCCGTTTGCAGCCCGAGGAGCCCCGTGGAGGTGGACAGCAGTACCTCAAGGAGTGGTATGCTTGGGCCAGGCGCCCCAGGATGCGATCGTCGCCCAGCAGCACGATGCGGGCAGTGTGCCGCTTCTGCAGAGGGGCCGTGGACTCCACGCTGATGCCCGGCCTCCTGTGCAGCTTCGTCACTGCCTTCAGCCCAGGGTTGCTGCAGCCTGCCTGCAGAAGGGCCACGCTGTCCAGCGGGGAGGCTCTTTTCTTAATGCCACCCTTCCTCTGGAGCCGGGATTGCTCTGCCTCGGTGCTACAAGGGACTATGGACTCCTCAGCTGCTGTGGGCAGGTCCCGCTCAATGCCGCTGTCAGTAGAGAGCACGGAGAAGCGAGGCTGCTTGCAGCACTCACAGTCCGAAATGATGTCCTGGATCTCAAAGTTGTCCAGTTCCTGGCTCAGCATGTCCGGCTCACAGCTCTGTGACAGCGGGCGGATGAAGAGCACCAATTCCTTCCCTGGGGGAAGGAGAGAGCACAGGGGTGGTCAAAGGGAGCATACAGGATTCACCAAGGGTTGCCCGTGGACTGGTGCAGGGTAGCCCTTCCTCTGGAAGGCAAATAAAGCCAAGCACATGCTGAGCTCAAATTCTGCCTCCGTTTCCCTATGCTTAGTCAATCATAGGGCCAACAATTCTCCAGCAATTCTAAGAGGAGTTAGTCTTTCCATTTTAGTTCCCATCTCATCACAAAGATGACCAGTACCACTCAAAACAGGTACCTTGGGCAGGACACCTCTTACTGCCTCCTTCATAGGGTCTTCAGCTCTTCTTCGTTGCCCCTTTAGCTTCTCATGGCCCTTGTTTGGCCCTGGTGTCCCATGCTAGGGAAGCCATGTGCAGTCAGCACCCACCAACCAGGAGCTTGACTTGTGTCTGCAGATTTGGGGCTAAATTACACGTTCCACCCATGTTTCCCAGGCTTGAGCCTAGTCCACATTTACCACAGTCCCCAACAAGAGCACTCACAGAGCTGGTCATCTTCTGTCCAGAGGTGGAAGCTGATGTTGGGGTTGGGCAGAGGGATACCCTGGAGCTCTCCTAAGGGAGTGTTGCCTGGGGGAAGCAAGGAGGCTTGTTCAGACAAGGGAGCAGCCAGCTTTCCCACCCAGATGCATAGACCCCTGTTGTACTTCGCTTCGGATGCCGGCTGAAATAACCACAGGGAGCCTCCAAGCCCTTCACATCCTGATTGCCTTCTGGCCACACGCACCAAGCCACTGCAAGGGGGTGCAAGGCCTCTCACCAAGAGGAGAGGGGCGAGAGGGAAATGTGACTCTATTTTCACTCTAGCCTACCCCAATTTGTGCAAGGAGCTGTGGGAGAGGGAAATGCCAGTTATAATTGTATATCTACCATGATACCATGCCAGGACAGAGAGCTGCTGGATGTGGAAGGAGGTGGCAGAAACCAGGGTCCATCACATCAGCACAAGGAGCAGTGCACAGTGTTTTCCCAATCCAGATCCTGCCAGGACATATCTTAGAGCAGCCAAGAGCCCTGGAGAGCCTGTACCACCTCCCTGGCAGACAAGGCCTTCCTATGGCACCTTTTCTTAGTGATGGACTCATGTCTCTGGGTCTCAGGGCAGGTGAACTAGCAGTGGAGATTGCCCCAGTCTGTTTCCATGGCTGGCAAATCAGCCTCCTGCCACCACCTAAAGTTTGTCATTCCAGAGCAGAGCTGTTAGGCTGGGTTGCTGCAAGGAGCCAGAGTGAGAGGACAAACCCCTGAGCCCGCTGATGAATATAGCTAAGGTGAAGGTAGGGATGTTGCTGGCTGGAAGAAGATGAAAGGGGCAGCAAAGAAGGGGTCTGCAAGTTCTACTTGAGCCACTTCATTCCCTGGAATCCCCATGTTTAACCAGCCCAATGCTCACCTGCTGACTTGGACCTGAGAAGAGCATGGTAAATCTCCTCCAGCCTCGCCACGTGCTGGCTGCGATCTGCGTTCACCTCGCTTGCTGTGCATTCAACCACCATCACCACTTGCTGGAACCAGTGCTCTACTTCACTCATGGGCATCTCCTGTCATAGAGGGTCACTATTAACACCCAGAGTTATGAAAAGACATTCAATGGATAGGGATGTGGAAAGGCACAGGATGGGGGAAGAGGACAAATAAGACTTGCAAAAATCATCATCTTGCAGAAGACGACAAAAATATCCTCCTGATCCCAGGTTAGCCATAGAGGCCAGGCTGAAGGAGGAGGGAGGAGAAGTACTGGCCTCTCAAAGGCTTTTTCTCCACCAGGCTCACATCCCCGGGTTCACTTTTTCTCCACGAGGTTCAGAGCTGATGGGTTCTACCACAGAGGTGGCAGCTTGACTCACCAGCGCAGACATGTTCTAGGAGGAGAAACGGCCGTGAGCCCCTGCAAAGTTGTCTGAACCTCTCATCTGTGCGGCCAGGGCTCTACAGCTCCCTGAGGGAGATCTGTGAGAAAACTCATTGATTTTTTTCTGCTAGGATTCTTTTTTCATATCCAATATGAAGCATCTCATTCCCAGATACCCTCCACAGTCATCTCTCCCATTAGGTGCTGCCAATCCTCATGGGCTGCTGAGTGCAAGTGACAGCAATCTATTAAGAGAGGACAAAGAGGGCTCTGTTTCTTGCTTGTACCCTCTTGCTGCAGTAGTCCTTTCATTTCTGAAGGATTTGGGGCTTTAATATTAGACTTTCGGGCTGCTCATAGCCACACTGAGGCCAGAGGGGATGGTGATCAGCAATCACGGACTGGGGCAGTTGCCTACTTGCTGAAAAATTGTTCTTCACTCCAGAGTACCCAGCAAGAGAGGGGCCTGCTAGAAATCCTGTGTGTCACCACAGAACTGCTGCCACTTACCTGCAGGCTTCTCCTCAAGCCACTGATGTCGCAGCCCTTGACCAGGCTTGCCTGCATGGCATGGATGATCACATAGCACATGCATGTCCGGGGGCTCTGTGAAACCTGAGCGGCCTCTGTGTCAGTGACCAGTGCATTGCAGATGGCTTTGGAGAGCAGCTCTGGATCTGCAAAGATGAACACCCTGCATAGGGCAGGCAGATGGGGAGAGAGACATGAAACCTGGCCTCCCAATTACTGACATTGGGTGGAAGAGGGAAGTTTACAGCTCTAGTACCCCTCGAAAGGGACAATTGCACATGTTTCCTTTCTGCAGCCTGTCTCTCTCAACAGTGTTATCCACTTCCTAGGATCATGAAAATCAAATGAGACACAAACACAGTGTGCAAGCACAAAGCCTATTTTAGCAAGTCAGAGGATACCACCAAATTCTGTCCCCCTGTACCACATGCTGCCATGTAGCTTGTATTAAAATTGTCCTGTCCATTCTATGCAATATTAATTTAGAGTTCAGGAAGAAGACAGATTTTACTGCAAAATTAAAGTACTATAACAGAAATAAAAGAAACAATATGTTCAAGGACTCACTTTTCCTGATAGGGGTATGGGTCACTTTTAAGACTTTGTTCGGAAATCACCATTCTTTGGTACAACATACCTGACAAACACAAGGAGATAAAACATGCAGATATCAGAGCGTAAGAAATATGACACAACTCACGAGAGCAGCTTGATGATGCTCCCAGGAGCATACTGAGGTTTGACAGTAGGTCTGTCAAATTGGTGAAAACATGTTGCTGAAGAGATTATGCAAGAGAGCCAAGAATCAGACACAGGGCTAAATATAGCCAAGGACAAAAACAGACCGCTCTAAATAAGAAAAGCATTTCTATTCATGGATGATTTCCTGTATTTCCCTTCTTTTGTTCTGTGGGTTATGAGCTTGGGGGTGGAGTCAGAAGCAGGAGGAAGAGCCCCATTCCCTGGCTTCTCCACCTGACTTGATACTGGGGAAGCATCTGAGGGCACCATTTACATGGATATTAGAGCACAAAGCAGGAAAATAGAGAAGGGAGAGCCCATATCCAGCCCTATCTGTGCAAGTATCTAATTGCTGTCTGCAGTCATCTTATAAACTCCATGGTGCTCCCAAAGAGAAGCTGTCAGCTTAGATGGGAGAATCTCTGTTGGAGATGCCCAGCATCAGATTCAGTCTCTCCATATGGAATCTTCGATTGAGCTAAAGTCAAGGTGAAGGTGGACCTTGGGGATCCAAACAAAACATTTCCAGGGAAATGGCTTAGGTCATGGTGTTGGACTAGGACTCCAGCTGGGCACATCATCACATCTGTCTCCTCATTGATGGAGCGTGTATGGCCACCTGGGCTTTGACCTGCATTGATGACAGCTTAAGTGGTCGTTAGATATATTGGATCTGACTCTGATGTTATCTCCTTGACAGCAAGAGGATCCTAAGGATTTGTGCTAGTAGCTAAGGCAGCCTGAAATCAGGAGGGGACAACCTAGGCCTCACATGTGCTGTGTCTCACTGTGTTAGGAAAGGCCACTCAGGAACTGAAATCCACGATGTTGTCACCACATAGACCTAAGCATTTCAGTGTGCCCTACAAAGGCAGGGCGGAAAAGCCTGCGTACCTGGGGCAATCCTTTCCATTTTTAGCCTGGCAGCATAGTCCAAACCAATGGTACAGAAAGGCTTGGGCAGGGTGAGCATCTTCTTACAGAAATCATACACCCTACTGCAAAGATCTTCAGAGATGTAAGGAGCCTGGAGAGAAAAAGAATCCGTTAAAGAGATGCCACAAGCAACAATCCCCAACAACCTTCTTTCCCCAGGAGAAGCATCTATGTGGGCTGTGTGAGGAGGAGGCACAGAGGTACATCCAATTCAGTCTGTGTTTAAATGCAATATATAACACAGAATCCATCCTTAAATGTATCTGGAGACCTCCAGCAATGCACACTGAAGGACAGCATGGTATAGGTGCTTGGGCAAACAGGCTTTTTCCCCCATGTGGCTTCTTGCACAATCACATCTCAAAATATTGCCAGAAAAGGGGGTCATTTGGAAGAACATGTCACTCCCATACATATAACAGGTGACAATGTCTCAGCCAAGTTTTCACATAGCACATGGGAAATGCATGGTTGACACTATCTCTGCTGTTTCTGGGCTTTACTGGGCACATATTGGGTTGTTTCAGCACAGGAATAAGCACAGCACAGCAAAACACTTAGGACCAGCAAGGGCTGCCAAGTGACTTTAGATGGTCCCTCTTGTGGCTTCTGAGTCCCCTGGATTTTATCCCAACAAGACTTCTAGATGGGTTACCTTTATCAATGCATACATCAGCGTATGCAGCAAGGGGATGATATAATGCCTGTAGTCACCTCTTTCAGCCTGCAAGATTGAGAAAATAAATGAAACCAACAGTGAGACCCTCACACTGATGCCCTAGTGCTTAACAAGTTCTATTCCAGCATCTTTTTTCATGGATGACGTGTTGATGGATCTGATCTAAATGGAACTGATGACAACAAAGCTTTAGAAACGGTCACTAAGACAAGCAGTGTTGAATTGCTGAGACTAGCTGACAGTTCCCCAAAGCCCTGGAGGAGCTCGAGCATGAAATTGCTGAATTAGTATCTGTGGTTGGTACTGATCACTCAGGGCTGCTACTATGCCAGAAAAATAAAAATGTGACACTAATTTCCATGAAGAGCTTCAGGGAGATGAAAGGAATTACATACCAGGGCGCCTGACATTCCTCCTGGGCAAACAAAAATAAGAGCAAAAGAGTAGGAAGAGATAAAACATGGAGCAAATGACATGGCTTTTGTAGAGGAAAGCAGAACTCAAATGCATAGGAGGAGTTTCTGAATCTACATAGGTATGGATTACGTGGGTGCTTCAGACTACTACAATCTAGAAAAGCTGCTTGATGGAGATCCTTCCTCAAGGGGTTGATAGAAGCTAAATTACAATAGTGTGAGAGGGTCACTCTGTAAATGGCTTCACTTAAACAATGAGAAATAAAGATTAGAAATAATTGCCTAATTTTCCCAGTTGACGCCTGCACAGGAATCCGAGGGCTGACACAGGAATCATGTGGGCTGACGTGACACAAGTGTACAGCACAGCAGCAGGCATGGAGTGGGGTATCAGCATCTGAAGAATGTGCCGAGTTACTGGAGGCGCTAACCAGGACCAAGAGCTCGGAAAGCTCTCCCATCACAGAACAGCCACTGGTGAGAGGGGTGCAAGCTGAGAAACGACAAGCAAGGCACACAAGGAAAACAGCCTTGGTTTTCAATGGGCAGTGATGGGCTTGGAGCTCTTGGATATTGAAAAGTAAGGGATTGAAGAAAGAAAAGCAAGTGTTAGAGATTGTCAGAAAAAGAGCAGTGGGCAAAGCAGAGAGTGTCACTGTGCCCTGCTCATCCACAGTGTGTAGGTGTCCAGCTCCATCCCTTCTGCTCAAAAGTAGAAACAACAAAGCTAAAGGAAAGGAAAGGAAATGGTATGAGAAACCTCCATCATCCGAGGCAAAGCCAACATAGCAATGAGCCAGACTACCACCCTACCCTGGTGTCCTACAGGGTTTTCCTTATCTTTGCTATAAGCACAGCCCCTAGATGAGCCTCAGATCCCCAGAAATACCTGAGCCAGGATCTTCTCAGAGGAATTGACTTTTGAGACTCATAGGGAGAGACAGGGCAGCCCCAGGAGAGAGGCAGGCAGGCAGGGCACAGCTTTGCAGGTACAGATGAGGTTCTGAGGCTCTGCTGCTCCTGGCCATTATAGCAGTATCAAGGGTAAACACCATGGAGGGATCAGCCACAGTGGTCAAAGGGCAGCACTCACCCTTTCCAGCTCTTTCACCAGGATCCCAACCAGGATGGAGCTGTTACTGGGATTCTGATCAATCTTTTTATGCAAGGTCCAGCGCAGCATCCCTGAGAAGTGAAAACCAAGAGAGAGGTTAGGATGCCAAGCAGAGAATGATGGTTATGAGGAGTCAGGTTTAGAGTTTGAGACTGGGAATTGGGAGACCTGGGTACTATCTTACACTCTTGCTCCATAAAATACCAATTGCCACGTTCCACTGGCGTCACTCTCAGAGCTAAATCAGTGCCGTGATTCTGAATACAGTACTAATGTATACTGAACATAATGTATATAATGGAAATAGATAAGTATGGAGTGGCTGGGCTTGGCCTTACTTCCAGCAGGCAAATATTGCTATGGAGGAACTCTGAATCACAACCATCATCAGCGCATTTCAGGTGAGCATCATCTGGCCCTGGTTGGGGCACAGCTGAGGAGGGATTTCTGAGCTAAGCTCTTCTCCTTACTCCCTGCTGTGAGCAAAACCACCCGCATTTTGCAGTCCCACTCGTCTATGTACATGACAATATGGAATGAGGCTATGAGCATGATAATGGGTGCGCACAAATGCTCTTGATATCCTGGGAGTGAGCAGCTACAAAAAAGTAAGACATGGCAACGGACTGGACAACATCTTAAGTTTCCTTCCAGTCCCTGTTTGCTGCTGTTTCTTACTGCCTGGTTTCACAGGGGCCCCGGGGAATCTGGGGCACCTGAATGCTGCCTTCCAAAAACTCACACGTGGAGCAAAGATCATGAAGTTTTTCAATTCTGTGGATGTCAAGGCTCACTCAAGGCAAAATCACATTTAATTAACTGCAAAATAATGCCACGTGTTCCAAGTGCAATCAATTTCTCCAAACCAATTACGTTTCCTGAGGCTGTAATGGCCCAGTTGCTGGGTCCATTTTATTTTTCATAACAGAAACACACAGGTTTCAAGTGACTATTTAGGAGCCCAGCAGCATACTGAGAAGCGATACACCCATGGGGAAACTGAGGCATAGACATACTGAGCTAGCCAGGGCTGTGTCAGAGCTGGGAGTGGAACCAGGCTCCATTCTTTAACATCCCACCTTGCTGCTGGGTGAGTTGAGAGTGGAGCAGATGCAGCAGAGCCATGTGAGGAGGGATGAGGGGCAGGGTTTAAAGCAAAGCAGCACACAGGGAGGCTGCAAGGGTGACAGCTCGTGCTGGACCCCTGCAGGGCTCTGCAGGGCTTTTCCCTTACCTCGGTCACACTGGAAGGCCGAGTGGTGCCCGTCCAGCTCCCGCAGCAGGGTACGCACGCGGCGCAGCATGTCTGACTCCACCTCTGAGGACACCAAAGGGACATGAGCACTGGGGGTCAGCTCAGTGCCTGCACCTCACAGAATCTTCACAGAATCTACAAGGTTGGAAGGGACCTCTAGGGATCATCTAGTCCAACCTTCCCACTCCAGCAGGCACCTAGAGCAGGTGGCACAGGGCGGCATCCAGGCGGGTTTGGAGACCTCCAGAGAAGGAGACTCCACAACCTCCCTGGGCAGCCTGTTCCACTGCTTGGGCAGCCTCACAGTGAAGAAGTTCCCCCTCACCTGCAGGTGGAACCTCTTGTGCTTCAGTTTGCACCCATTACCCCTTGTCCTGTCACTGGCCACCACCTCTTGGAGACCTGCACCAAAGGGTCTCCTTTGGTCTCTCTGGCAGCAGCTCTGGGTTTGTGGTGGGTGCAGGGGCTCCTAGCCCCGTGGCATCCCTCAGGACGTGTGTTACAGCCAGCTTCTCAAACCTGAGAAAGCCTCAGTGAAAACGAGCCAGATTATTCCCCAGGGCCACTGGTGCTGGAGGTCGAATGTCCCCCATGAACTGATACCCATAGAGCAGAAGAATCTCATGGAGGCAGGACAGGAGAGAAGCCCTGCAGAGAACTGTTCACATAGGTAGGACTGTGGAGCCCCTTGCTCCCTTTGTTCAACTTATTCATAGCGACCTGGATGAAGGCATGGATGCTCCCTCCAAGTTTGCTGATGATGCCAAACTGGGAGGAGTAGCTGACAGCCCTGAGGGCTGCGCTGCCGTCCAGAGGGACCTGGACAGACTGGACAACTGGGCAGTGAGAAATCTCTTGAAGTTCAAGGGCAAGTGCAGGATCCTGCACTTGAGGAGGAATAGCCCCGGACACCAGGACAGATTAGATTTTTTTTCCATTAATGTGATTTTATAAATTTTTCAATTATAATATATGTTTACTATTTTTGCTGACAAAATATATGTTTACTATGTTTACTGAAGAATTACACATCCTAACGGACTATTTGAAATATCCTTTCTATCTGTGCCTATTTCAGTTACTATTTCTGATTTTTTCCCATAACTGATATAAATATTATGTTCCCTTTAAAAAAAAAAAAATCAAAGGCTGCACTCACAGTGTCTTGAGGTTTCTTCATGGGGAGCAGCATGTCAAAGTATTTGTTCCAGTATAAACAAGAGACACTTTGATCTAAAAACAAATCTCAACCTACCAGCAACAGCCAGTAGCGCTGGAAACATGAACTGAAAGCCTCAATGTTTATATCCTGACCTAGAGGTGCGGGGAGATGGACACCACGCTGTGAAGCAGCATAGAAAACAAAGCAGAGATGGGGAGAATCATACTGTAAAATCTGAACCTGCTTTAAAAGTCAAATGTATATGTGTTCCAAACCTGGTATTTCCAAAGCGCCTGTTCTACAGGAGATGCTCTGGCATCTCCTCAGCCATTGCAGGGCTCATGTCCCATCTATCAAGCACAATTTTCTGAGATCTTGTGCAGTTACAACACACATTGCATGAGTTTACTTTTCCCTAGATAACTTGTATTTTGCAAGTGGAAATGAAAGCGAGTGAAGTGCCCCAGCGCTGGCTCTCCTGCTCCTCTGCATGTGGCATCACAGACCTGTGCTCTCCATGGCCGGGCCAAGGCCGCAGGGTGGTTCAGGCTCGGGACGTCTCGGGCGGTGGGACGAGTCGGCGGCTTCCTCCTCTCACTGCACTTGGGCATGGCCTTGGGTCCAGGGTCTC
>JAUBOD010000332.1:113923-130831 GCA_032353885.1 Nothura maculosa
AATGACACCAAAGGTAGTTTAGGAAGGTTCTTAGAAAACTTGAGAAGTTTTCAGAGCACTTTCCATAGATGCAAAAAACTTTGGAAGGTTTCCAATCACACTCACTTAGTCATTTTCTTAGTGATCTTAAACTTTCTCGGACCTTTTCCTTTCGTGACTTTTCTCTCACTTGGTGCCAAAGGAAAGGAGAACCCTCTCAGTCTTTCATGCCTCCATGCCCTCTCAAGCTGCAGAGATAATTTAGTCAAATAGTGGATTCCATGTGTTCAGGTCGGGGCACATAGGAACCACGAATTCAGGGTCACAGAGGGCTTTAGTGCAAGGAGCATCCTGTTCTGCTCAAATCACCTCCCTCACAGGAGGAAAACCAGGCAGTCGTGTCACCAACTGTAATTCCCCTTCCACAGCAGTAAATCCCAGCAGCTCCTCTAAGACATTCAAGGATGGGAAAGGACCTACCTGGAAGTTCTCCACCACCCCAGAGAGGGACTCTGTGGCACGAAGGCCCAGCATTGCCTTGCTGGATTGCAGAAAGCGCTCAGGTACTTTTGCAGAATGATAACGCCCTTTCCTGCCTCGATTGTTCTTAGGCAGCTGGCTGAGCATCCAAGGCAGGAAGCAGGAGAGGAAAAACAAGCCCCCTACCCAAGGGATTGCTTCGGAAACATGCTGCCCAGGTTCTCTGGCAGATGCAGTCAGTGAGACTCTCCCTCATGGGAGGGCTGGAAGATCTGACTCAGTACATGGCTTGTAATTCTAGTGAAGTCCAGAGCACACAGTGCAAGCAGCTGGATGTGACTAAAGAAAAAGGAGCTTGGGCTGGTGCTATCAAATGAGGAAGATCCACTTCATTTGATATTAAAGCAATTTGCTTCTAGCTCGTGGTTTTCTTTGTTGGTGAGGTCTTTTTTTTGTTTTTCTCCCAATGAAGATTCTCGTACAAGCACATCGGCAAGGTCACCATCTCTCTCAAGAAGCAGCTCAACTTTCTGCATTTTCTCCCAAATGGCACAATGGGAAACAGAGCAGCACCAGTGCCCTTGCAGACTTGTCCCCATGCAGCAAGAGAGCTGGATATGCGATTATGCAGCAGAGCACACATCTGATACCTGCTGCTCCAATTAAAGTATCTGAAGTATCTGTCATGCTTAGGTGAAAAAACAAAGCTTGGTTTTAACTCTCCTTGTCTTGCAAGATTTTACTGCCTCCTCTACTCCATGTATGGGAGCCAAAGATAGAAACTCAGAGCTAAGAGAGAGAGTAGCTGGAGGAAGCCTTTATAGAAATGGGAGACAGAGAGAGGAGGAAATTGCAATTTTTAAGATTCACACTTCATCAACTGTCTGTTTACCTCTAAGTGCAGTACTTCAAAGAACAGTGAGATGAAGGCGATAAGACATTCCGTTCAAACCACACAAAGGCATGGTATCAAAAGATCCAGGAGGCAACCAGTTTGACAAACATCCTTTCAGGGTGCTTGCAAAGGAGAGCATATACCATCCAAGCATCGCAGCGCGATGTTATTTCCTTATAGGGTCATATGTTCCTGTCCTGCTGAGCAAGGATGAAAGCTGCTCTTACTCCAAGTCCTCCAAGCAGGCTGAGCAGATGGAGCATACCCAGCCACAGAGAGGACTGTGAGTGGCCTTCACTCCTCAAACCACAGAACCTGAGCTCCAAGTCTCCACTCTCCAAATCAGTGAGGAATCAGGCAGTAGAGAAATGACATAGGTCATTTCAAAAAAAAAATGGCCAAAAAGTCCCAGATCATGCCATACTGAATCCAGACACAGAATAACCAGTGGAAACTACTCCCAAGGAGGCTGAGGAGAGCAAATAAAAGAGGAATCTGCTCAGACATCATTACACATAGCTCCACAAAGCCACCCGTACACATCCTCACCCACCCACACCACCTCAGATTGCCTAGATCATCACTGCCACCGCAGCAGGATGGTTGTATAGGCCAGTGTGGTTTACGACTGAAAAACCTGTAATTAACTCTCATTTCTTAAACAGTCAGTGGTGGCTGGTCTGGACCTCCAGGGACTGCTCCCTCTTCTCAGTTATAATGCAAGAATACGGCTGATTAAAACCATGAATCACAGCAATGTCCCCATGATGCTGCCTGCTCTACTTAAATGTAGCAAAAGCCTAATACAAAGTAAAAATAAAAGCAGCAGGAAAAGGATGTACCATTATCCACTATCATCCTCACCTTTTTATTCAAGGTGGAAAGAGAAGAAGGGAAGAGAAGGCAAAATGATAAGCAACTTCTCCTAGGATATAAAAAAATGCTGAAGCAGAAACTAAACTATAATGTTGCCTTGTCAAACCCAGCTCCGTCAGCTCTTACCATCTAGTTAAGGTCACAGGGACATAGGAGAAGCATTAAGGCAAGGACTTCATTCACACTCTACTCCAAAGAGGAATCTGAATATCTTGGGGGCAAGTCTGTGAGCAAGGCATATCTACAGCAGAATTTAGAGGCATGCAAATTACACAGGCAGTTAGGAAGGGACAACAGGATCAGCACATCCAGTAAGAGGCAGGAAAGGCTGAGGGGCAACCAAATGCACTTGGAGTGGAAGCTGTGAGTGCCTGCTGCCATCAGGGTGAGGGAACTGTCCCAGAAGAAACTGGAGAAGAAAAGCCTCGAGAATCAATGTAGGCTCGGAGATTCAGTGCTGATGATTCTGAACAGAAAAAGATCATCTGGGCACAAGCGGCATTTGGGTAGTCCAGTGACCACAATGATGTCAAAAACTAAAGCCAAGAATGATCAGTCCCAACTATTACTGACATATCTGCTTCCGAGGTGTCCAAGAACTGCCTGCTGGGCAAGCCCAACAGAACCAGAAGCAACAAGTTTCATGAACAGCTCAGAGAGTAGATTTTCACAGCAATTAGTATATTGATGGTCTTGGTCCAATAACCAGTATATTGATGGTCTTAACATTGATATGGAATTTTGACATAAAATGGGATTCTGAGCAAACTGCAGCCTTTGAGAGTGACATGAAATATTGGGGTTTAGGCCATGAATTCATCTCAAATAAGAAGATAAAGCCTGTAGTACAAGGGAAAAACATGCTTGTGGAATAACCACGCTGAGGGCTGTTACTCTAGCACAGAAATGGAACGGCTGATCCCTTGCTCATTGCAAGGAAGAAAGATATGATTCACTACTGGTAAAATTCTCCTTGGAAAGGGGAGAGGTGCTATCCTCGTAGCTCCCTCCATATCAAGATCTTAGGGTCCAGCATACCAGAGCACTGCAGGAGTTGAATCCTTCTTAAGCAGAGGGCAGTTTTGTGGTGTTCAAGACTCATTTATACTAGAAATGTTGACAACTGGAAAGCTTACTAAGATGCAGAGCTCACCCATTGTTCTCACCATGGCTGAGAATCTGGTTGAATGAGACTCCCACCACAGAGTGGGGAAAGCACCTAACGTATGAAAGCTGTTACAGAGTCCTTTTAACACTGAACTGCAGATACAGACATTTACACAAATGAGGCAAAGCAGCACCCAGGTTTTATGCCCAAGAAATGGTGCCAGATCCCTGACAGGTCACTGAGCAGCCCCGTGCTGGACATAGCACATCCATGGAAAATGGGCATTTGAGTGCAGCTCTTTGCAACACTGCAGGAAGAGACAGCGCAAGAAAGCTGAAACGTGAGGTATGATTCATCTCAAACTGCAGGCAACTTAATTCAGACACCTCAATATGAACTAGTTACCTTGCTATCCTGGGGAAGTTCAGTTCACATCAAGAGGCATCTTAAGACATTCAGTTGTGCCCTATCAGGCCATGCCTGTTCCTCTGCACTAAGGACAAGATGAGGAACTCCAATGCAGACATTCATCTTGCAGCTATGCAAAGCTGGACTGGGTGAGCCAAACCATGGACTTGGATCAGAGGAGACTGCTCTAGATGAAGGCAAATTGGTGGCCATAATATAGTCCAGGGCAGTGCATATCTCTATAAAAACTGTATATCTGTGTAGTTATTTCTGCTGCTTCTCTTCCTGTTGGGCTGCTGCCCAGGACCATAAACACTGCAAACCAGTGTGCATCAAAAGGAAACATTTCTGACCAAATGCAAAGTTCTCCAAGCTGAGAGCTCAGAAATAGCAGTGCAACAAAGGCACCAAGCATCAGCACCATAGTGGGTGAGAAAAAATCTTTCTAGGGAAAATTGAAAGAATGAAAACTCCCTCTGCCACTTTCCTGTAGAAAGCGGCAGCAGACCCGCCGAGAAAGCACCACATCATGATGCTAAGCTGCAGAAAAGGGAGTCAAGATTCAGAGAGGAACCTGGACATAGCACAGGACAAGAGTGACTCTTCATTGCTCGCTATGCCTTCCCCCGGCCTGTATCACACGCACCACAGGCACTTTGCTCTCAGGGAGGAGCAAACACACACGAGATGTTATTGCAGTGTGCCGTGCAGCCCTATGAGTTACCACAACAGAAGAGCAGGACCTGGGTGAGGAGGAGGAGGGGACACATAACCACAATGAAGCTTTACACACACGCACGTGACACCCGACCCAGCAGGGCGTGGGATCAACAACTCAAAACTGCAACACCAAAAATAAAGAAGAAAAAAAAAAGAAAAAGAAAGCACGTAGGGGCTCTCCATGCATAGAAAGCGCAATCGCCGGGTATGGGGAGCAGGTTACTCAAGAACACCACAGCATCTCTTTGCAAGCAAGGTTTGCATCAAACGGGCATAGAGGAGACACTCCCAGAGAGGCTGGGAACATGTTTTTTGAGCCTTCTGTGATGCCAAGCGGCTGCTTTACGGACTTTAGATCCCATGTTATTGGGCATTCTCAGTGTGCTAATCACTAGGCACTTACTGCCCCATCTCCCTCCGGTACAGCTTTGCTTCGCTTTGCTTAGTCACTAAGTCCCCACAGCTAAGGGGATCAGGAGGGAAAGCCAATGGGCAGCTGGGAAACGCCTAAGACGTGTCAGCTCTGCATAAATGCCTCCATCCAAGTCCTTCACACTGCTGCAAAGGGGAATTACTTAATGTGATTTCCCAAATTCCATCCCCAAGATTACTTGTATTAGCAGTTGGAGCTTAAGCCTAAGGCTTATGGGGTGAAGAGGTTGCAAGTTCCAAAAAAACTGAAGTCCAGAAGTGCCACTAAACAGCAACTCCAATTCATCACCATTTCTTGTTTCAGAGACTCGGAGGTGGAAGATTCACATGCAACAGGGCCCTGCACACGTTTGCTGTCCTTTGCTCAGCCCCATTTCTCAGCATCAGGAATGGGATTTTCGATACTCAGCATCCGCCAGCTGGAAACAAGCCTATGTGTGCCAGTCTGGCCAAGCAGCAGAGAGACAGCAATTCAAGTGACCTACCTAAAACAGATACCTTAAATCAGGATGAATCATACTCCAAGTACTCCACTTTGCTACAAAGGGAGCCAGGATGACTCGCTCCCACTGAGCCAGCCACTTTGGAGGTGTCAACAAACAGCCCAGGTGAATTCCCTCTCCTCCTGGCTGCAAAATAAAGTAGTTGAGCCCCTTGGAACACATGGGCGCCTGTGTTTAGGGCTAAATTCAAGGCCTGTCCTTGCAGCTGAGCTAAGCTTCAGGTTGCTCACGCCCAGGGCCAGCATCAGCAAGGTGAATTCTGAGCATACAAGCTTGGGGTCCATCCTGCTCTCCTGGCCTCAGGTACCCCCGTCAAAGATACAACATCCTACCCGCAGACCAGCACTAGGAGCAGCCCTGATGATCCCAGGAAAATGCTGCTTAGAAGCAGCACCCGGTCTGCAAGAAACTTTAGCCAAAAAAAAAAAAAAAAAGAAAGAAAGTTAGAGAAACTGATTCTACTGTGACAGTGCATGAGGACAAGATGTGGTGACCAGAGGGGTCTTCAAGACTCAGAGCGAAAGTATTCAACCGATCATTTTGAAAGGGCATTTGCATTCATGTGACTGTGATTCAAAAAGTAAAACTAAGCCAAAAAAGGGAAACCTCTTATTTCTGATCAAACAAGACCTTTATCCTTTGCCTGTCAGTGTTTAGGTTCATATTGCAGTGAGTGAGCCCTGGTCAGCTCTGCTGAGGTCTGACCACGTGTGGACAATGAAGAACAGGAGATCCGGTTTGCTACTCGATTACTTCTTTTCCTTTGCTCCCTTCAGATGTACCTAGTGGCTCTTGGTGTTGCTTGGAGCCAAGGAAACCATCAGACCTGGGCATTCCGGCTGGACCAACCCTCCCTCTCCCCATGGGTATCACACTCAAGAGGGATGGATAGATAGATAGATAGATAGATAGATAGATAGATAGATAGATAGATAGATAGATAGATAGATAGATAGATAGATAGACGGATGGACGGATACACACATGTGCACACATTCACACATTTAAGTGAATGGAGAAGCTTTTCAGTCATTTACTAGATGACTTTCCTGTCGGGAAGGGCAGACAGACCACCTGGGAGAGACGGGCCCTGCAAGCCCAGCAAATCCCCAGAGCCTTAACGCTAGCCTGACAGATGTTTCAGAGCAGGAAGAAACACTGCGAAGCACCAGTGGCACCATAGTACTGTTTATGTAAGAGTTCCTGTTTTTAATTCAGTCTCTGTTTTCTTTCTTTGTTCTAAAAATTGTATTGTGAGGGCAATACCTGCCCTAAATGACATAGGATTGCTTGGAAAAGAGAATCAGGCAAGCGCTTCGTGCTTTTGATTTTCTTATCTAATTAGAAGTACCAAGGCCTCAGCTCCAGGCAAAATAGCATTAAACAACCTCCACACCAGTTGTCTTTGACATGAACTGGAGCTCAGATTAACAAGGCGAGATTAATATTTTGAGGCTACTGAAGGGCCCCACTATAAAGGTGCATCCTGTGTGCACCATGTGCTATTTCAGGGTTTTCAGCAAGGACACCCAGTCCTGTTTTCCACTGTCATCCCCAAGTTGGAAGCATGACACCACTAGAGATGTTCACTTTAATTGCAAAGATGCTGCCAGCCAAAAGGGCAAAGATGCATTGCGGCTGATGCGACTGGTTGGCCATCGCTTCCCACCATGGTGCAGTGTCCCTGAGCAGACTCAACCATGTCCCCCCACTCTGCTCACAGCCCTTTCTAGGCACGCCTGGTGCAGGGATGAGACATGTTGCACCATTCGCCATGACTGAAAGAACAGGCCATGGCAGCCACAAGCCACAAGCACAGATGGGAGCGAGCTATGCTCCAGCTGCAACCGTCCTGCATCCTGCTCTGAGAGGATGGCCTACAAGGAGATGCATTTTTAGTAAACCAGAGCATTTTTAGTAAAACCTCTTGGTGGCCGCATTGCAGTGAGTTCCCCACACGTCATCTGCATGTGGTCCCTGTCTGGCTGTTGGGCTTGAAAGACTTTAACATGGTTGAAACCAATTTCAACCTCGTGATTGCATCGCCCTCTTCCATCCTGCATCATAAGCAATTCCTTCAGCTTCCCCTGGGTATGCAGACCAGCCTCCATCATTTCTTCCCCTATTCAGACCACCATGTGAAGCATCTCCATAAAGGCACTACACACATATACAAAAAGGTAAATATATATGTATATGTGTTTTGGTATGTCTGCGTTTTGGTGTGTGTGCGCACACATGTACATGGTATTACCCTTACAGAGATGGAAAACCAAGGCACATAAAGAAGATTTTGCCCAGGTCACACAGGATAAATGCTGCTGGACAAGGAACTGCACCAGTATCTGCACCACACTTTAGATATACAACAATTTCACCATGTGAGAGCCAATATAAAACCTGCCCACTATATTAATTCTATGTTTTTCTCCGGTTTTCCACCTCTTCCATTTCATCTGTCTACTCAGAACATACCTGAATTTGATCAGTTACTCAGAGATGTTTTATGTTTCTGAGAATGCCTATGCATTAATTCATTTGGATACTACAAATAATAATAATAATAATAAACAGTATGAGTTCAGCAAAGCAAGGTCATTCTGGTCAGTTAACATAAAGCTTTCTGGAGGTTCAGAGCACACCTGTGCACTTCTCATCTCATACCTCGGAAAGAGTCGACCCATTTCCCTTCCTTTTACCTCTAGAAAAGTCTCAAGGTATTTTTTTGCTTTTAATTTCAAAATATTACTATTCAAAATACATCTGTTTTGACTGATGGAGTTCGAGCTTCTCTAGCATCTGCCAGCACAGCAGCCTTGAACCACAGAGTTCTCAGAAGCCTGTTGGGGATCACAAAGCCCAAACTGAAGGGCTTGACCTCCTTGGGAGGTTCACATACTTCTGAGAACATGCTCCTCTTGGCAAATTGTATAAAGATCTGCCTAATGAGCTAGCCCAACCCCTCTATCTTCTGCAGAAAAACTGGTTAGCAGGAAATTTACTTTAGCAACAGTAATCCTTTTGGTAGAGAAATAATCACTCTGTTTCTGGGAGGGTACATCTCAAGTGGGTTACGTGTGAATTGCTCTTGGTCACAAATTTTTGAGAGGGAAAACGTAAAAGAAAAACCTCACACACTTACCATACAGTTCTTCCCCTACAAAACTCCTTCCAGTAACTGCAGCATCAGTTCATCTCAAAATGTCATGATTGTTCTTACAAGTCCAAGCATTGCTTGCCCCAAATTACCATAGAGATTTGCTCTTTGTATCAGCCCAAGCAAATTTAGGTTGCTTGGAAAGATGCTAGCAGCAGGGTAAGGAGTGTTGTTTTGATGGCCAATAGGTGATTTCACCTGTCACCATCCTGCAAACCTCCATAAGCCACATCATCAAAGGGGCTCTAAGAGCCTACAGGATGCAGCATCTAAACTAACCCTTTCCTCAAGACAGTCTTATCAGCTAAACAGCAGAAGTAGCCTATTTTTGACTCCATTGACTGAAGCAGGACATTGATCTCAACCTTTAGAAAATGTGGACAGTGCAGCTCGCTTCAAAGGCTTTAAGTTTTGGTGCTCAGTTATACAATAAATAATAAAAGTTAACGTAAATAATTGCTTGAGGAATTCTTTTCTAGAAGTAGTGACTTTCTTAACATGAGCGTGGAGAGGACTTAGTAGGACAAATAGGAGCTTTGCAGCACTTTACCCCACTGCACCTAGTCAGCAATGAAGGAGGCAATGTCCCAGAGAGGAGAACCAGGACAGGCCCCTTACACTCCTTGACATCCCTAATAGGGCAGACTTCACACTAGTGTTTTAGCAAATGCTCAACTGAGTGCACCAAGGAGACTTGGAGTCCATCTCATGGATGTTGCCAGTCCTGGAAAAAACTTGGTAACCTAGACAAATGAGACACCTAGGTAGGGCCACCTGCAAGACTGTAGAACGGAATCCTGAAAGACTCAATAGCATCTGCAATCATCTTGTCCACCAAAAGGCAATTCTTTAATTTTAGATGCTTAGCCCAAGCGAAGAGATACTCTGTAGAGGAGAATGTTAAATACTGCTGATTTGGGTGCTTCATTCTCTGGAGACGCCCTTCTCCCCTAACTAGATACTTTGGTTTCTCCATGTCCAAACTGCCCACCTGTAAATGAGATGAGAGCAGGAGCAATACACCAGCACTGCAAGCGCACATGAGGCCACAGCATTTGCAGTGGCCTGGCATTGGGACCCTGGGCCTATACTGAAAAGCAAGACCACCCTCTCCCTCCATCCCCAACACTTACCAAGATACTCTGAGGATACTCAGACCTTAAGATGAGAGAAGGACAGTGTTGTCTAGCAGCTACAGAAGGAACTGAAAGTTTGCAATAGAAACCAAGAGCTCTGAGGTCTCATGGTATGTTGAGTGACCTCTCTGTGCCTCAGTTTCCTGCTCCAAAATGAGACAAGTGCTCCTGTTCCATAGTACCATGTCAGACCTGGGTGGCAAAGCAAGAGCAGAAAAGATGAAAATATTATTTTTCTTGTGCCCTACTATCTTTAATTCCTTAGGAAGTCTTCACAATCCTACTTTTAATCTTGATAGATAAGGCTGGGAGAGCGGCACATGTCAAAAACCTAATTTAAAAAAGAGAGAGAAAAAAAATACATACTAATATTTCACAGAGGTTATTTCTAACCCACAAGAACCACTTGCCTTAACCAAGATATCCTGCCATGGGTACTCCAGGAACAAAGCATCAAGATACCCATCCTTGAACTTGTTGAGCAGTAAAGATGAAAACAGGCAATCTGAACAGCATGGGCAATATCAAATTGCAGAAATAAAGCTTTGTGCAAGGTAAGAATGTGTATTCTCATCAGAGCAACACCAGATGAGACAGGGGAGCTGGAGATTTGAGCACTTGTACCAGGACTTCTTTGAAGCACTATTTTGTTTTTTTTAAACCAGAGTCCTTAGAAACAAAATACAGAAATACCTTATCGAAGTATTGTAGCAATAGCAGCCACTCAGCTCAGTAAATCTAATTAATGAGCCAGGAAAAGTGTCATTTGTTTGCTAACGACTTCACTCCGGGTTGCCAAATAGAAAGATAAAAGATTCAGTTGGGGCCTATTCCAGGCAGAGGAGCTGGGAACTTGGCAGAGATTGCAGAAGATTAGAGAAAGGGGGGGCGAGGAAAGAAAAAGGGGAAAAAAAAAAGAAATAGATTAGCACTTTTAAAGAGCAAGCATGTAAATCAGCTTACATTGGATATAATGCCACTGTTGTGCAGTGTCTGGCTGCAGGTCTGACCGCAGCACCCCAAAGCGTTGCACAAGAGGCTGCATTTTACTTGAGCTCAGGAATCTCACGCCACCAACTCCCTTTTTACCACTTTTGTGAATTCTCACAGGAAGCCAATTAAGGGAAACTTGAGAGCTGCAGAAGATAATTGCAATTAAGGATCAAAATACAATTCCTAAGCATGGCCTTGAAAATCTGAACTGGTCAAGAAAACACCTTCAGGACTGAGCATTCAAATATCCCCAACGCTGGAAGTGCTTTTTGATCCTGGGATCGCTCAGCACCCAGTGATCACAGAACTTGACTCAAACACAAAAGGAAGAGCAGATAGACTCACTTGAGGCTACCTCCCACCCAGTACCTCTACGATAGGCACAGGGAGGCTGGCAGAATCATAGTGTACACACAGCGTACACTTATTTATTTCCTGATTTTAGGATGGGAAAGAAAGTGCTTCTAAAACCTTTCCTTGAAGGGGGAAAAAAAAAGTTTGGTTTCCAACAAAGCTTTTTTGCTGGTGGTGGTGACTTTTGTTATTCAACATTCTCAGTGCCATGGACAGAAAGGCTTTGCAGACTTGTCTGCCGGATGGGATTCGAGAGACTTGGTCTTAAAACTGTCTGCCATTGTCAAAGTCAGTCAAGAATTTCCACTTTCAGGTACGGACCGTGATCCTTCATACTGTCGTAGATGACAGTATGTGCATACTAAGAAACAGTGGCTCCAATGAACTCCAATTACTATCTGGGTTTGCAGTATGGCAGCACTGCTCTATGTTTGTAGCCTAACACCTTCCACAGCAACTCAACATTTCAACACAATTGCCATAGCTATGACATTGTTGGGAAGTTTGTTCCTGCAGACCCACCTACTGCAATGCTCTGAGGGACTTCATGGTCAAAATGAGATGGAGATGGCTCTTCTGGCTTTTTTAGGATACTTGTTCTAAAACACATGTTTTTTAGATACTCATATTCTAGTTGAAATGTAATTACAGAGATGGTTCACATGAAGTTGACCTATACCCTTTCAGACAGAAAGCAAGAGCCTTTTTTTCTTGTCTGGAGATCCACAAAACAACCAAGCAAGAGATGAACCAAAGCTTCTCATAAGAGCAACCCTCAGAGATGCAAAAATTGAAATAGCCTATCTATTCTGTGTCAGCCCATAGCCTCAGCTTATCCATTTTGCCTTTGAGTAAACTCATCCCCAGAATAGACTACTTACAGGAGATGTAAGTAATAACATTCAGCAAGTAATTACAGGAGATGGCTACTTCAGCAGTAGCCAAGAAATTTTAATCTAGAACAGGGTCTCTTGTGTTTTGGTAGATGTCAGTGATACACTCAGCACTGTCCAGAAGTTTCTTAACAGTTTTGCAATCTTATTATAGCACTTCACTTGCAGAAAAGTTCAGGTAGAAGGAAGCACAGTTTACCCTTGTGCTTCCTGTGTTCACTGTTCTCTTTCACATCCCTCATTGGCAAAAATGGTTCTGGCAACCTGTCCTGTGTTCCCAGGCACTCACTGCTATACTATGCCTGTGGTGAAAGTAGGCAGTGAAAGGAGCTGAGAGAAGCAAGAAAAGTAACTCACCTAAGAAGCCTAGAGAGGCAACCTGACTTGCTTTCAGTCATCTTCATCCATTGTGTGCCCTAGAACACATCTGCTTGCCCACAACTACCGCACACAGCCAATTAACTACCAGGCAAGTTGTTCTCAAGGACTTTGTGGATGATGCACACGGTCTCTAACAGGATCCACCATGTGACTTTGGAAAGTCATCTGTGTAGCTGAATTTGTATTGGCATTAGGTATTTTTGCATAAACTACTTTTCCTGTGGTGTTTTTGCTGTACTGGATAACTCGGTAATCAAATTAGGTTGAAGAAAATTCCAACTAAATGGCCAGCAGTTTCAGTCCCACCCTGGCAACAGCAAACACAAACAAATCAACAACATCCAAACTACTGCAACCTATGGCTAGAAGATCACTTCCCCTCCTCTGGCAGAACAGCATGAATCACTGAAGAAAATGGTGATAATCTTGCAGAATTAAGCAACATATCCTAAGCAGGGCTGACATCTAAAACATGACTTATAGGCAAGCCAAGGCTTATAGCCAAGGATACAGACTACTAATTTCCAAAGGGCATGGGAGAAGAAATGGAGTAAGCAACAAATCAAGAAGAAGATCCACTGCAAATCCTGCAGGCCCACCCATCCTCTACCTCTCATCACGCACTGAGTAGACTTCCTGCTTGAAGAGGAAGCCACAAGCCGTGTGGCTGAAGCTACTCACACAAAAACATACTCCTCCCCAGAGCTTAAACATCCAGGACTCTGACACGTGCTCGCCCATCAAGACGGTTTCCAAGAGTAACCTGCACTTCTGCATTCTCTGCAAAGATCTTCTTTCTTCACCTTCCCGTGCAATGGTGCCAAAAGGAGAAGTGCTCTGGATTCAGGAGGAAGTTGTGTCACTATTTCCTATTCTGGACTATGATTTCACTCTCCTGCCACATCCGAGAGCCCCATGTGGCACCCGCCACACTGCGCAAGTCAGCTATGTGGCTACTAACATGCAAAGGGCTCTGGTTTAGGCCAAACAGTTCCAGGAAACCTAACAGTCATGTTCAAGAAAATACAAAAATAAAGACCACACACAAATGATTCAATCAGAAATAACCATGCTGTCACTTGGTGCTTGCTAGCAACCTACAGGATAATGAAGCAAGGTGCAGAGCTCAGACACGGAAAGGCTGAGAGAAGGAAAATTACATGAAAACAGTAGTCCAGGATCAAACAATGGCTTTCATTCTTCTCTGGAAGGACAGCAGTCATCCAGCTCTTGCTCAAACTATCACAGGGTCCTCTCATGTTGTTGGAGGAGGAACCAAGTTTGCTTGTCCTGTGGAGGTAGGAGTGCACCTAGAGTGACCAAGAGATCCAACTCCTCCTTGATATTCGCTAAGTAGGAAGCTTTCCCTCTTGATGTTAGAGGAACAGCTACAGAGAGACTGACCAATGACTAATACCTGAAGGGAACATTTTTCCCGCTGTTTATGTTTTGGGAATTCCCCTCATTTTATCCGCATAGGCCCTGAGGTCGTGTCTTAAATTTGGTCCATGCGGTCCCCCACCAAACTTAGGTCTTTATCTCAGTCTGGACAACAGATTTAAGAACTACTCCAACAGTTAAGTACAGAGGGGCTTTTGTCTTAGCCATACTGCCTTGGGTTTATGTGGACATCAATCAGGATGTCATCTTGTTTGCAAGACAACATCTCTCCTGCCTCTCTTGCCCAATAGAGTTTGCTGAGCTCTATCACCAGAAGCCTTCTCTAACAGCCAAAGTAGAGACTAGGTCTCTGCATTTTTCCCACATAAAACTTTTTGTCCTAGCCTTATCAGCAGAGATGTGTGTCAAGATGTTTTTAGAGGAAATAGATAGCATAGGGATTACAGTGCATTAATTAGCACACAGACACATATTTATGGTTGCAAGAACAAATAGAAGCTTCAGTAATTCCCACTTTGTTGGAAATTATTGAAAAATGGGACCTATGAGAGCCATCACAAGATCTGCCATCTTTAAGCCTTCTGAGACAGATGTTCACATCTCCCCAAAACAAACAAAAGCGGAACTTTTTGGGGATGGTCAAAATCCTCACGAACAGAAAGAGAAAAAAAATGTTGAATCCTTAGAAGTAAATTTGGGAATTTGCCAACTGTTACTGAGAAGTCTGATGGCTCAGGGAGAAAAATAAGGGAATGTAAACATTTGCCCTGCTGGGATAATTGATATGAAAATGTTTTTGCGTTGGTGGCAGTGGCTACTCAGATACCTCAACAGAGCCATTCAGCTTTAACCTTTTAGATGACTGGAGTATCTTAAACCTGAGAGATGGAGCAAGATTCTTCAAGCCTTTTTAAGACCAGAAAGTTCAAATTTATTGGGAATAAGGGTGGGCATGTTTAGTTTCCTGTGCCATCTAGACCCTTCCTCATGGAGTTCTTTACTTGACTCCACCCTACCCAAGATTTCTTCTCCTAGAGCTTCCTCCACTGGGTAAAAGTTACTGTCAAAGAAGTGTCAGAGTAACTCAAATTGTCACAGGACTTCCTGCACTTCCCCAGTGTGTGCAGAGAGGTCATCAGTAGCAATAATCACAGCAGTGGACCAAGGGACAGAATTTCTCAGGTTTCACTGCTGCTGAGCAGGACAACCCTGACAGATGTGTGAATTGACCAGGATAATTCAGTTCCCCTTAAAAAAGTTCCCCAAGTGCAGCTGTTAAAAGCTAAAAGAAAGATGAAGAAACATTTTGGGCTGAAGACTCTCAGCATGTCAATAACTACCATCATCTAAACTAGAAAATTGTACTGTTACTTGCTCACAAAACACTTGACAAGACAACAATTCAGATGAAAATAGCCATCCAGAGTTGATTGATGGCTAGGTCAAATGCAATGTGGTTAGGCCTAGAAGGGATGTGCTCACCTGCGCAATGAAAACTCATCTGGAATGAGTATTCCCTCTGGAATGAGGCACACTTTGGACCACTAGCAACTTTGATGACACCTCTGCAAAGGCATACCAAAGTACACAATGAAGTCAAGCAAACCTGACACCCCAAGCATCTTGGGAAGCAACTACACTCCTACTATCTCATGAGGGCAAGTAAAATCATCCAAAGCTCTTGGTATGTTCAAGGATGGTGACTTCAGGATTATCATCCAAAGTCAAAAAAAGCAAGCATACAGGCCCATTTAAGGCATGAAAATAACTAAAACAAAAGTCATCTAGTGATTTTGGAGAACCAAGATCAACTATTTACTCTCCTATAAAGCTCCTAAGTGGCCCCGGGTCCAACCTTGGGGTAGGGTTCATCTGCTCTAAAGTTAGTTATGTAAAAATTAGGGAAATATCTAAGCACATGAACATCTACTGGCATCTCAGAGAGAGGGCTCCTGTCATTGAGACTGGCTCATCCCCATCAAGCCAAATTCCTCTTCACAAGGAGCCAGCACATTGGGTTAGCTTAGCTGCCTCAGCTTCTAGTCAGCCATCCTCAAGCAAGACAGCTATCAATCACCCTTGTTCTCTTAAGGCACTTTGCATATGCAAAGCAGTAATAATCACACTTTCTTCCTCACCCAGCAGTTGCATGACTGAATGTTTCAATGTTTGCAAGAAGTTCCAATAGTGCGATACTGGGAACATGGAAGTTACAGCAGTCACTTAGTTTGGCTTTCACTTCTTCCCTCTGAAAAAACTGATTCATAACAAACAAAAGCAGAAGCCAACATTTCTGCAGGTGGCTTTGTCTGCTTGAGATCCACAGAACTCCCCACTAGACTTCCACTTCTGAACAGCTAGATGTAAACTCTGAGGAAGCATGCTAGAGGTTATCTGGTTCTCAATAAATTAACAACTGAAGAATGCTTTACAAACATGCCACTTAAAAGTCTCTGCCGTAAAAAGTAAGTTACTCCCACAATTGAGGACGGATTGTGTGCTTTAAAACCACCTGAAGACAGTTTTATGAAGGTATTTGACATATAGACTACATTGGAGTACTGATATTCCAGAAAACACAAATCAATAACAGCAAATAGACACATTATTACTTACAAATTTTGAGCAGATGAAGGTTAGTTAACAGACAGTCAGCACATCAGCAGTTCAGCACTTAGGTCACAAGGCTGCAAAGGATTTTTCTCCACTTCAAGGATGTGTTAGCCTTCAACCAGAGACCTGAGGAGTTGTTGAGGTCAGTGGGAAAATCCTCATTCAGTATAACAGAACCAATCACTGATCCTCATTCAAAGTCATTAAATCACCTGTGATGTGTCTATAACCAATTTACAGAGTCACAGAATGGTTAAGGTTGGAAGGGATATCTGGAGATCATCTAGCCCAACTCCCCTGCACCTGCAGGTACACCTAGGGCAAGTGGCACAGAGAGGCATCTAGGTGGTTTTTGAAGACCTCCAGAGAGGTCTTCATACCTCCTGCAGGAAAGTTAGTTAGCCTCTTCCTATGGCCCATGAGCACAAGCAGGATTTGAACTCAGGGTAGAGGAGTGAGGCACCTAGCACCCAATTGCCCATGAGAAGACCATAACTGAAAGCTGTTGTTGACAGTTTTACACTGCACAGAGCTCACCTCTCCTTTTCTCATACACTAAAAAAAATGCTTTAGGAGATC
>JAUBOD010000332.1:130931-146226 GCA_032353885.1 Nothura maculosa
ACCAGAGACCTGAGGAGTTGTTGAGGTCAGTGGGAAAATCCTCATTCAGTATAACAGAACCAATCACTGATCCTCATCCAAAGTCACTAAATCACCTGTGATGTGTCTATAACTAAGTGCCCATTCACAGAAGCACAGAATGGTTAAGGTTGGAAGGCACCTTCGGAGATCACCTTGCCCAACTCCCCTGCACCTGCAGGTACACCTAGAGCAAGTGGCACAGAGAGGAATCTAGGTGGTTTTTGAAGACCTCCAGAGAGGTCTATCCTGCAGGAAAGTTAGTTAGCCTCTTCCTATGGCCCACCAGCACAAGCAGGATTTGAACTCATGGTAGAGGAGTGAGGCACCTAGCACCAACCAACCCATGAGAAGACCGTAACTGAAAGCTGTTGTTGACAGTTTTACACTGCACAGAGCTCACCTCTCCTTTTCTCATACATTAAAAAAAAAGCTTTAGGCATTCATTTCATGAAGCAGAAAAGACAGCCTCCTTTCAAACCTAACTAGGGTTACCAAGGTAAAGTCAGAGTGCAAAATAGAGTGCAAAAGCTGAAACACAGAGCATCTAAGGATGCTCTATGAAGATGAGCAAGGCTCAGCTTCTGGCCATGCTAGGATAAGTTTTAGCAAGGAAGACTCCTTCCATAGTTCTGATTTGTGCAGTAGTAGCTGCAATTGGACAAAGTAACAGGAGTCTCAGCAATGTCTAATAAGAGCGTCAGTGTGAGAGTCATGATCCCATAGAATTCAATGAATGCCAGATTAAACAAAACTGTGTGCTGATTTTACAGGTTCACCACCACCTTCCCCAAGAGGTGTGCTTTGAACAAAGGGCAAGATGAAAATAACAAAGAATTCTTCCCCAGACTAGAGTCTGATAGAAATTGATGGGAGAAAACAACAACAAAAAAGTAGCCATTCAGGAATTGTGGACACCTTTTGGGTATCCAGTTTGCAGCGAGGGTACAGCACCATCTGCTATAACAATGGACACTAAGAAGTACAGCAGGAGCTTTTAGGAAACCAAAGCATCTTGCTTAGAGCGTCATCACTGCACTTTGCGTTGACTTTGTGTTTTGACTGACCTAGGCTCAAATTTGTCATTTGAAAGTTTGCTGCTTCCATGTTAAAGCCTTAATGTTAGTGTTGTCATACCCAGCACAGAATTGTCTACAAACTTCCTCATCACCCATTCGGCAAACTGAGACTTCCTCTTGACCTTTTTTTTCAAGGCAGGATCTAGTGTATTCTTGACAAACAGATAATGGGGAATTCCACCTGTTCCCCCTTTAAAGCTATGATGTATTTCAATGTTGAGAAATCAGAATTTCTAAATTAGTCCCAGTAAACCATCAAGGATAAGAACAGTTGTGATGGTGCCCTCCCTCCTTCTCCCCCAAGACACTTCTCTGAGTATAGCCTTGCTGACTCACCAAGGGACATTTCAATTAGAGATGTTCTCACCATTCACAAGATGCTGCCTTCATCCCTGGGTAAACACAAGGGCAGCACCCTCCATCTCCATTGTGGTATTTCTAGCTTCTCTAACACAATGGACTGTATCAAGCTTTTGGGAAGTGAAAGGCTTAAGGAAGAACGCATTACCTTGATGTTGTTAGAATAAGGTTTATTACATTTTGCAATGGCTTCTGCAAGAAGCTGCAAAAGTTGTATTCCTGGAGATGCTGAAAAAGTAGCTTCAAGTTGAGAGAATGGGAGAAAATGTAACCAGCTCAGCTGGGATTAGGAAATGGGCTACAGGTGATCACAAAAAGGTAAGAGGAAGAAGCTTCTCTCTTACCACTTTCCTGAGTAAGCAGTAAAAAGAATTGAGTTGTCCTGAAGGTGAGCGAAGAAATCCTTGTTGGCCTCTCCATTCCCACAGCGCCCTGGTTCCCACAGACTCTTCAAGCTTCCTGCTTCCAGGCAGAGCTGTAGCTACAGAGGCCTGGATTGTAGAGCTGTGAGGTACATTTTGACTCTGAGAGGCAACTTTCTAATAAATAAATAAATAAATAAATCCTGCCCTACCCTGTGTTTCCATTTTTCTCTTCTCCATTGATGCCTCCCAAAACACCGGACCACATTGCCCAAGGTTTTGTCAGTCTATGATTCATCTTCTGCCAGGACCACAGAGCAAATTTCTCCTCCTGCAATAGCAGCCAATGCTGCACAACATCTCTGCACCTTCCTTGGATGCAAACTCTGCTCTTGGCCAGCCTGCGATGGGCATAGATCCCGAACATCAACAACCCTAGCCCCAGACATGACCACTCTCATGCCTGTGGAGGTTTGGCAAAACTCAGCCAAACCATTCAGGATAAGAAATGCCCACTCTTTTACTCATCAGAAATAAGTTAGAGGCACATATCTGATCTGAATAAGCAAAAACTACTTATATATATTCACTTTTCAGAGAGGAAACGCACATGTTCCTGGCACCAATTATGAAACCTCCTGGCCACATGATGCAAGAGTTAATTTTAGCTTCTATCAGTCTTTATCACAACAGTGAAGGTTAAAGTTTCACCCAACACCATAGTCAATTATGACTTCAGTATCAAGTTAAGCCCTAGGAAGATTTAGGCTTGAGATAGTGGTGGTGTTCAACACAGCCTGGCAGGCTGCTGAGCATCATCATCAGCATGCAATGGAAACTCTGGGGTGGCTTTGCAGAGAAGGTGGAAGTTGAGCAGAGAAGTGGCCAGGTGCCGCAGAAGAGGAATGGTGAGGTAAAAAAGAGCAAACATAACGTTTACAGGAACAAAAAAAGAAAAAAAAAAGAAAAAGAAAAAAAAGAAAAAAAATGCTGTTTTTATTTTGGGAAGCACCCCAAACTATCATTGCCAAGCAAGAAGTGAAGCACTTTTTTGGGAGCATCAAGTACTTCCTCCTGATGCTTCCCCAATGTGGATGTTCACCTGGCAGAGCAGGACAATGAAGAGAAATCTCTTTCAGTGGAGGTCAATGCTCACATGGTACAGAGAGAGGATGCTAGGTAGTTCAGTTATTTACATACTCAGCAGGAGAGACCTTCCCAAAATACATGATACCAGAGCAATGTCCTCAACTTTGCAGGAAGCTCAATGCCTCACTCTTTACTAAGCTCGGATCACAAGGGTCCTGAATGTTGTGTGCTTCTAATGGAATTGGCTTTGTTGGACCTGGTCTTCAGGGAAAGTCTGTTTTACCATGTAAGGTTACACATGGGTGGCATGATCCTATTCAGGATAACATCAAAGACCAGGAAAAAAAAGAGGATACTGTAAGACCATTAAAAAAAAAAAAAAAAGAACTTATTCCTAATTTCACTGGCCCAACATTTGCCTTTGCCTCTCCAAACTGTTCCTAAAACTTCTCATCCCAAAGCCCATTCCATATCCCATATTGCTGTCTGCTCTGCTGCACAGGACCACTATTTTTTTCCCTATTGCAAAAGCATCAATTGACCCCAACTGGGCCATGGATCATCCACATCCTACAATTGTGTGGAGCAGCACAGAGCCCCTGTGATCTGGATAGAGAAGGCAGAGACAGAGTTGCAGGACAACACCGAGAGTCACTAGTGGAGAGAAGTCTCTATCCCCCTGCCCTACACTGCCTTCCCCCACAGCTCCCCTAGGACGAAGGATGGCAAGAGCTGGGACTAAATCCTTCAGCCTGTTTGAAAAAACAAACTAACACATGAAATTACAATTGCATCTGCCTTTGCTTAACTACTCCAGCTGTCAAACAAAGCAAGTGAGAGACAAAGCGCTACAAGCAAGCAGCATGACCATTTCAGAAGGTTTTTTTGTGAGCTTTAATGCCAAACCCACTAAATAGATTAGCTTACAACATAAACAAGTGAGTAAATCTGTCCCCCAAGGCCTTGTGTATCCAAAGGAGGCTTTACAAGTTACTTCCTTCCATTGTGGAGGCCCTGCTAGGAACCCAGAAGCCTTCTCAGTCTCCAGCTTGGTTGCCCAAAGACCTAGATTCCCTCCCCACACCACTGGCTACAGCTCCACAAAATAAAGGTGATGGCAAGGATGTTTTTGGCTGCTCCTGATGACTATCAGGCCAAGAACAAGCAAGACTCTGATTCACATTGAGTTTGAAAGCTCAAAGATTCACATCCCACTTTGGCCATATAACTTGGTACAACTTCCACACCACCATAAAAGAAGAGGTGAAACCTTCAGATCTTTAGGAGACTGGCCAAGGAAAAATAGGTGTCCTAGCCAATGCTAGCAGTGCAATGACTAGCAGCAGCCACCATCACCAGGTTTTTCAGTCTAGGGCATCAAACACTTTTCCAAAATACATGTTCACCACCGGAGCTGTCAAGGAGGCTCCAGCATCCCAAATGTGCAAATCCATGAACATCTAGAGAAGGACGACCTATGCAGAGGGAAGTGGCTGGGACCAGAAAGCCCAGGATAGTCACATCCCAAAGTATGAGGCCCAAGTACCTGGACTCTACCTTAGCAAAGACTGGACCACCATGCAAAAGTCATCTCAGAGGGGGAGAATTAACATATGCAAGTAAGGAGGAGCAGTAGGACATCACCTGGACATCACGGGAGGTCACTCGGACAGGCTGTAATACCTCCAAACCTAAGAACCACGATAACATCATTACACAGCCCCAACCATACAAGACTGCACACAGGCTATGTACCCACTTGCCAAGCTGACCAACACAAAGACACTGACAATGAAGAAACATTTGTCAAGTTTCACATGTACAGATGACCAGAAACAATAAGAAAGGGGAAATGTCATCTGAAAGGATAAGTGCTTGTTCATAGAGGAGCCTCTGAGCTGAGGGTTTGAATAGAGGAGCAGCAATGGGGGAAGTAGCTGAAAGGAGAAACATTTCATGCTAATTTGAGACAAAGAAAGAATAGGCTTTTATGGGAGGGATAGAAAACACTTCTACAAACTCAAGAGAACACTATTTTTCCTAAAGCATGGACACACCAGGAATACATCTATTGCTGTAAGAAGCTATTAACTCAGACACTAGATGCAGACCAAAAATGTCCTGTTACAGCATAGGAAACTCCAACAGCGGATTATAGAGGAAACAAATTCCCTTTGCAGTGACTGTTACGGGCAGTCACAAGACTGGACCCAGGGCTAAGCTCTTCCTGCAGAAACAGCTCTAGGCAGCCTTGAGCAGCATGACCGCGAGGGAAACCATCCAGCAGGCCCTGCCATTCCCAGACACCCTGGGATAAGTCTCCTGTCACATGAGACAGCACATGCCACTGCTCATGCCCTGCTCACTTTTGCCTAAATCCATGCCAAAGCAAGGACCAGTACTGCTGCAGAAGTGCCCACGCTGCTCTGCCAGCCTCAAGCACTGCAGGAGCTGCAGGCACGAAACAGTCAAAGGAAACGCAAGCTCTGTCCCCATCCCTCCTCAAGCTGGGGACAAAGACAGTCCCCAGGAGCATGGCTAGTCATTAATAACCGCCACCACACAAACCAGACTCCGCCAACACACCAGGCATTGCTTTCTAATTCCACTTGTGGCCCAGCAATAGGGCCATGCTCACATCTGGTGGAGCTGGTGGCTCAGAACATCTGCACTGCTCCTTGCTGCCAGCACAGCTGGGGAAGGAGTGATGCTCTCGCTCCCTCCGTGCACTGAGCCGCCTTACGGGAAGGATGCTGCGCAGGTGGCTGGCTTGACCCAAGCCACACAGCTGGCCCAGCACATGATCTGGCCTCCCAGCTCCTTCTTACCACAAGGAGAACCAAACATGGGTGAACTCCAGGGCACAGGAGTCTATGGATCAACACAGCACATAGAATTATTATGGCTGGAAAACACCTTCAAGATCATCAAGTCAAATTTATTATTGGATACAAAAAGAATCAAAACTCAAATGTGAGTTCAGTGTGGCCCACCACATCATGCAAGCAAGCTGCATTTTCCAGCATGTTACACTGCCTTGGTACTTGATGGATTCATCTCTTACTCAATTGTGGATCCGAAAAGCTGGACAAGCATCCCCAATGCGGGGACGGCCCTCACCGCACAGAGGCAGAGAGACCTGATGCTGCAACCACAAGCCTGACTCGCTTTTTCTCAATGGCAGAGCTTGAAATCAGAGATTAGCAAATCTGAAGGAGTTCATGCCTGGCCATTCATGTATTCCAGCTGCACAAGCTCCAGTCCCAGTTTGCCAAACAGGATACAAGGCGCAAGGAAAATGCAGCATTTATCTCCCAGCTTTTCCAAGAGGGTATTAGAAACAATGGGGAGGAAATACAAAATTAACACTAGAGACGAGCGAGCAATTGGCAGTGCCTCTCACAAGGCTGCTCTTCATTACAAGGAGGCCTATTCAGTAGCTTTCATTAGAGAAAAATTGCATCTCACAACTATTCCTAACTGTGGCCCTATTTCCTAATTAAGGAGCAATTGCCATTTCACTGCACCCACCACTGAAAGCCCTGAAATTAGAGCAGCTGTGCGGGCATGGGGACATGTCTCTGGGGAGACAAGTCCTCACACTGCATTAATTGGTGGTCAAAAATAATATGTTAAAAACAGGAATGTTGGGTTTGGGGGGCTTTGGTGTTCCCCAAGGTGCCTGGGACCAGCTGCCCTGACTCAGCGTATGGTGGCACCACTTTTGTGATCTGCAGAGCTCACTTGGAGAGCCCCAGCCAAGATATGGCTTTGGATGGATGGGAACCTTGCCGAGAAAGTGCTGACAGTTAACTGATGACACAAACATCTCCCCACTACTCCCAGTCATCTCTGATAAGGTGACAACGGAAATTCCTAACATAGGAACCTCAGTCGGTCCTCATGCCTGCTCCTGACCACAAGCCCAAAGCTCCAGCAAGGGAATGACGTGAACCTCCCATGGCTCAACAGCATCCTTGGGAGGCTCACCCAAGCCGCCCTGCTCCAAGGCACCTACAGCAAAGCCCCATCTGTGTGAGTGGGTCTCTCCACCTCAAGAGCTGCCACACACTGGCAGTGTGCAAGGAGCACACAGGGCACTTCCCCTCATATGCTCCCATCCAGCCTCAGTTCTTTTGCAGTGCCAAACTCGCACGTTTAATTTGAGGTTCAGGCTGCAGAGCTGCAGCGAGCTGGAACCCAAGGGCTGTGCAGCACTGGAGGCAATGCCTGGCCCAGCTCACCCGTCAAGCCCTCCAACATTACACAGTGCCCACGGCTGAGGACACAACTGCCACACACCAGAAATCCTAGTTTCTTGCTCCTGATCTTTCTAGGGTAAAGCTCTAATCTGAACAGCACCCAGAGTTCCACAACACTTGGTGGGCACCTTTTGGAAACAGCATGTGGCTCCACCTCAATTTGGCACCCGACAAGATGTTGGACCCACTTCTCTGCCACCTGTGAGGCGCATGTGTCCAGAGCTTGCAGGTTGTGCACCTAGCCAAGGTCTAGGAAATTAATGTGAGGAAAATCTAACCAGAAGGCAACTACTCAGCATCAGAAAGCCCCTTACAGCAGGGTAACAGTGCCAGGCTGCAGCTGCTGAGCACCCGCAGCAGCGCTACCGAAAATAAGCCAGCAGGTTAACTGGGGCTGCGGTAATCAAGATTTTAGTAAACATGAAAACAGAGCTCTGAAATCTCTTTTCTCCCTCTTTCGCTAGTGATTTCAATCAACCTGGCCCTTGTCTTCTCATAGGGTTTATGGTCATCCCAGGCAGTCAAAGAGAGTTTGCAGGGACAGTGCAAGTGAGTGCAAGCTGGATCTGGACACTTCGGCACCCAAGGGTGCCCCTAGCAGGTAGCTGGAGCTGGCAAGCAAATGAGAGGTGCTTGCAGTGCCCTGGGAAGCACCGAGTCAAATGCCATCCTTTACCGTACACAAAGCAACGTGAGGACATCTCCAGCCTGGTGCATGTTGCAGCTCTGATGTAAGAGGGACAAATGTTGCTGGGTTTGTATCATCCCAAACCACATCCTGCTGCTGAGAGGCAAATCCCTCCTGGAGGTCACGGTCTGCCCCGGGGGTGTCCCAGGGACTGGCCGAGGGTCCCTGTGCCCTGTGGCTGATGTGAGGGACTATGACAGTGGGAAAGTCCCTGGGTCCCCCCGCCCAGACTGGCCGAGGGTCCTGTGAGTGATGGGGGGACTATGGCAGTGGGAGAGTCCCTGGGTCCCCCCCAGGGAGCTGGGCAGTGCTCCTGCAAAGTGACGCTGTTGATTTGCCGCCACCCCCGCGGCTCAGCCGAAACTCCAGGCGGGCTCCGGAGAGCCCCCGGGATTTCCCAGGGCGGCAGTTGGGCGGTCCCCGGGGGACAGGGCAGGTCCCCGCACCTGAGCTCCGCGGCGAGGAAAACAAGTGAGCGCGGGGCAGAAATGAGTCACCGCAGCGCGGCCCCGAGCCCAGCCCGGCCACCGCTCACGGGGACCCCAGAGCGGCCGCGGTGCCACGGCGGCGGGGACAGCGGGTGCAGGCTCCTCGCTGCCCCCATGCTCAGGACCATCCCCTGCAGAGTGAGCCGCGGAAGCTCCGTCGCCTTAGAGGGGGGGCCTCCGGTAACACTGACAGGGGTCCGGACTACCAGCTCCAGCCGCGGCACTGGATGCGCAGAGCCGCCCCGGTTATAAAGCCCCCAGTGCGCAGCGCAGAGATCCCAGCGCGGTGCAGCCGGGAGCCTCCCGCTCGCACGGACCCCCCCAGCACACGGCGGGCTCGGACCCCCGGTTACTCAACCGTCCCGCCAGCTCCCCACCTGCAGGGCGGCTCCCGCCGGGGCTCTCTGCCCATCCTCGTCCCGTCCGGGCGCTGCGCGCCGCTCCCCGCGGCGGCCCCGGGTGCGGGGCGGGGCTACGAGGAGGGGGCGGGGCTACGAGGAGGGGGCGGGGCTACCACGAGGGAGGCGGCGCTCATCTGGAAAACGCTCCCTTCGGGATACGCCCCCCACGCGTGTGCGCGACCACGGCCTGGCAGCAGTTGGGCTCTCTCCGGGGACCCCCTGAGACCCACCAGCCATCCCAGGACAGCCCTTGACTCCCGCCACCCGTCCTGCCACCTTCCCCGTCACCCATCCTGCCAACCGACACCCATCCTGCTGCCCATCCCACCACCCTCCCTGCCACTCATCCTGTCGCCTATCCTACTATCCATCCCCTGCCAAGCCTCATACCCTGCCACCTATCCTGCTGGCCACTCCACCATTCCTCCCAGCCCTCCCTCTGTTGTCTGCTCCCCTGCCAGCTATACCTCTCTATCCACCTTTCCCTCGCAACATCCTGCACACATTCCTCTATCCCTCCTGCCATTTCTCTCACCATCCTTCCCTCTATTCAGATCATTGGCTATCCTTTCCTGCACTCCTTTATTCCTCTATCACTCATTCCATCCTTCCCTCTGTTCCTCCACTTCTCCATCTCACTATGCACAGGATGATGTTTATGCCTGGATGGGATCCCTGCACAGAGGAGCTCAGTGTGAGGATGCTGCAGCCAGTAAGCCTGGAGCAAGGTGGGCCCATCTCATGGTGTCCGGCCTAGGAAGCACCTGGTGCCACCCAGACCCATTGCAAAAGCGTAGGAAGTCACTGGTAGCCCCAACCAGGTCAGGCTGTCCCAGCCCAGACCTTGGGGATGCCACACGGATTCCTGTTCTGATAGCATCGATCAGCAGGACAGCAATGGTCCATCACGTGCTGCTATGACAGGCCCCATACTGCTGGCAAAGGCCTGTGTTCCTTCTCCCGTCCTATCTGCCGTGCGGTGCCTATGGCAAGACTCAGCCCACCTGGTGGCCTAGGCAGGACAGGCAGGAAAACAAATTTGCCTTCAGACTTCCTTGCGGGTTTCGTCTTTTCAAAAGAGAGTGACCGCCGCTACCATCGCCCTGAGAATCAAAAGCCGCTTGGGAGCCGAAATAGATGCGGGTTGTGTACTGAGATTCCAGTGAATTTAAAAAAAAAAAGAAAAAGAAAAAGAAAAAGCAGAAGCAGCGAGAGAGGAAAATCCCCTGTATTGATTACCCACATTGCTCAGAGTCCCGCCGGCAGGCCAGGGTGGCACTAGGCTCAAAGACCCTCATCCCCCCTGCCAGGCGAAGCGGCAGCTGGGGGGGATGTGGCTGCAGCCTTGCAGCTGTGCAGACCCTGTCAGTTCTTCAGAAATGCTCCTGAGGCGAAAATAACAAGAAGGGGAAAGTCTCGTGTCTCTGTGATGATGCCACCTGCTCCTGGGGCTCTCAAAAGCTTAGTCAATTTAGGGATGTGATGGGACCTCTTTCTGTCTTATTCCCACCTCTTGTGAAAACACACCACCTTTCAGCATCCAAGCTCTGCCTCAGCCCAAGTGCAGAGGTACCACAATATGCCTGAGAGCCAAATCTGCCAAGGCAAAACCTCAGTGAGGTGTCAGAGTCATCCGCTTTGCTCCTCCAGACCTGCATCAACCTGAGGAAGTTACCAAAAACAGAGATGGGCTTCGGAGGGGCCTCAAGGAAGGAAGTGGGGGTGTGCAGGGTGGCATTGTGCCATGCGTCATACGCTGTCAGGGTGAGCAACAAACAGGCAACACCACAGCACGTCCCCATGCAGCAACCTGGTACCTGCTGAGAAAGCTGGAAAATCATCTGCCCAGGCATCACAGCTGCTTGGAGACATCTCATGAGGTCTCCCAAGTTCAGCTGCTTCCTCACAAGCTGCTCCACAGCTTTCCAGAACCTCTGTGTGATGAGTCCCGCTTTCAAGAGAAGGAAGTTGGAGCTGGCACTAGTGACACTTATTTTGATCATTGGCTTCTCGGGCCTGGAGCAAACATGACCAAGGCTCGTGATGCAAAACACTGACCCAGAGTAAACTCCATCTGTGGGGGAAACGCAAGGCCCAGGCTTTGTGTCGGGGACACGTGAGCCACGAGCACGGCCCTCACTTCATGCTCTAGTGTTGTTTATCCTTCTGCAAACAGTGGGGTGAGATAAAAGACCTAAATACCAGACTGAGCTCCTGCCAATTCAACAGAAAAGCCCACGCCGATGCAAATTCAGAGTGATTCAGAGAGCAGAGACCCGGTGGTGCTAATCGAGTTTTCAAGTAAACATTTGCTCGAGAGCATGTGTTTTTCACTTCCAGATGTCCCTGGTGTGATAGGTACCAACACCTCTCCTCCAAAGGATGCTGATATCTGAGGTAGATAGAGGAGCAGGCAGAATGTATTTAGGCAGAACATAAATTTTCCACAAGCTCCTAAGGGACTTGTGGAACCCCCTGGCTGGGACAGGCCATTTTCAACCAGTCACAAAGCCCCATTGGTGATAAAAAGTAATTTCCATGGAAGATGTTTCTAAGCAAAGTAGGTTCTCAGTGCATGCAAAGGGACACGTGCATGAGTAGGTTCTCAGTGCATGCAGTACACAGAGGGCAGCCTTCCCTGTGAAGCAGTCACCCTGTTGTCATCAAATCCCTCTTCATTTCCAGGAACATGAACTCACACACACAAATGCCCCCTTCCCAGCTGCCATTTTGCTTCCTCCTGCCCTGGAGCAGCACAAGGCACTGCTGGGTCAGCTCCCGGGAATGGGACTTAACCTGCACTCATATCAGCTGCTCTCCATTACACCTCAATGCCTTTCCACTTGGCAAATTGCTAGAGGCTGTTATTACACCACAGCCAAATGTTTTCCCCAGCTAAGGAATTGGTGCTGAATCAGGGGGTAGCTGAGTGGATTATTTCCTGATTTTCATGATAAATACCTGGGAAATGGTTGCTCTCAAGTCTTGAAAGTTTTCTGCTTAGCACATGATATTCATAGGCTATATATGAAAATACTGTGATGACTGCTCTTGTTATCACTTTGTTGGATTAAAATTCAGGCCAAGAGGAAAACTTGTGGGCAAAGGCTCATTGCTCCAGCCCATTGTTGGGGAGGCTGAGAAACCCTTGATCTCCATCTCCATATCCTCCACAGCAAAAGCAGGAAATGCTGTGAAGAGAAAAAGAGAACTTCTTAGCACTTTCTAGGTGTGTCTTTTTTAAGGAAATGTTGTTGTTGTTGTTGCTGTTTGTTTGTTTGTTTTTACCTTCTCCCCCTCCCAAGAAGCTATTTCCAGGTTGTATTGGTGGTGAGAAGTCCCCTTGGGTGGGGGTATCCCTTAGAGCTGCAGTGAAAGCAGGGCCAGACCCCACCACGCACGGGTCTGGGGACCGGCTGCTCCACCGAGGAGCAGATGCTGCCCTGCAGCAACCAGCAGGGACACACACATCCCTGCTGAGCACTCCCAGCTTGACTCAGAAGTGCTGATGGGGCCTCTGCAGTGGCTCAAAGGACATAACCACATCCCTGACTTTGCACGGGTAGCTTGAGTCAATATTATAGCCCCTAAGGAGGAAGCTCTTTTTGCAAGCTCCCAGCTCCCTGGGGATTTGCATAAGCACCCGCTTTCTCCTTGCCAGCTGCTTTGCACATGCTGGGTGTGCGAGAGGCCTTGGGCTGAGCTGTCCTTTATAGACCCAAAAGAGCAGTGAGAAGGGGTTAGGGCTGGCAGCCCATCCCTCCATGGGAGGGGATGAGTCTGAGCCAGGTTTGGGATGCTCCAAAACCTGGTGACATGAAGGTACCATATCCCACTGTGCACCCTTTGGTGTGCAGCTAACAGGAGCACAAGTGCACTGGTACAGACACCACATTTGATGGGATGCAGCAGGCAGCAGGACACAGAAGCCAGCGAAGCAGCATCTGGTGAACAGGAATAAGGAGTAAAATAGGCCATGTGGGTGCTACCAATTCAGTCAGAGAGCTCAGGATGTCCTTAGGTTCAGCTACACACTGGAAATGTAGTAATTCAGCACCAAAAAAGTCATCAGCAGCAAGCATGGGCCATGCCATGCCCTGCTGCAAACACCAGCCTCACGTCTCCTCTCATCGTTGGCAAGGCTACTATCACCCCTGTGTCAAGGATGACTAACTTTGTCCTTGCTTGAACACCAGAATTGCTACTCCTGCCTGGTTGCAGCAGCTGGATTAGCACAGCACCTCTCAGGTATGCACAGGACTTCCTTCTCAGTGTGTCTGCATAAGGATGAAATTTCAGGCTCACGCAAGGAGCTCTGGGCTCCCTCTCACCAGGGATAGCTACTGGCAGAGCTTCATCATGAAGGGGAAGCAGGACTCACAAAAAAAGGAACTTCTTTTTTGGTGTTGGTTCCTCCTGCCTGGCTTGTGTCTTTCATTTCTTGGGTGCAGTTTAAAGAATATTGAAGGATTTTTCAATGGCTCAAAGGCCACCTGAACACAGCCTTTGAGAAATGAAAATAGGCCATAGCCATCAGGGCTGGTACATTTGACCTGAACCTCCCCCTTCTTCCTTCTATAGAAGAGACAAAATGAAAACAGGACTTCAAGTAATCTGGCTCCCTGAGGTTTAGATATAGCAAAATGCGGGAGCTTTCCTGGCTAGCTCCATACACCTGGGCAGCAGTAGAAGGAAAGGCCTGGATCAACCCTGCACAGTTTGTGTTTCCCGTACACATGACTGATCTGCCCTTTTCTACTCTCCTGCTCTATGCAGACGTCCTCTGAAGCAAGGGCTCTGGATGCCAGGAGCAAACGAATGCTAAATTTTGGCTCTCTTCCACCTACTTCCTCCAGGGCTTTCTTCCATAAAGAAAGCCTGATCTTGATCTTCTCCTGTGGGAGATCACGTTTCACCTCCTTTCACTGCTCCTGGTGCCCTGGGGGACATGGGCAGGTCATTCCACTGTCCATACTTCATTTCCCATCTGCAAGAGGAGACAGAGCAGATCTCTTATCAGCTGATCTATCCTGTGTCCTGCAGAAGCATTTCCATTTTAGTCCTTGACTTTGCACACATAAAGTCACTGGATCCATGCTGGAAATTCTCCATACTTACCACAGGGAGGAGAAAACATGGGCTTAGAGTTTGAGTAGAGTTCTGATGCATTCAAAATAATCCAATTTCTCCCTCTCTAATTGTAGTAATAAAAGTAAGAGAAGGATCAGACACGTAGTTTCCTACTCCAATAGTCACCTTCCTGCTGCCACCAGCTTCTTTCTGGTGATTATGAAGGTCATGGAAATGATCTTGGATATAATCAAAAGCTGTCTAGATAGTATCCTGGACAACCTAGGCCCTGGACACCTAGTGATGCTGCTAGAACAGCAGGGTGGACTAGATGATTTCCAGAGGTCTCTTTTAACCTCAACCATTCCTTGATTCTATTACAAAGGCAAACTGCGGGGCTTCGCACCCTGACGGCCACCTCTCATTCGTCTATCCAGACAGGCAAGACAAAACAGGGGATGAAATATTCCAACGCCCATCTACCAGCAATGTGGTGGGACATACAGACCTGCTCAGTGGGGCTGCTCCTCAACCTCACAGTGAAGCAGTTGTTGCTCCAGGAGCAACTTATGCTATTTGAAAAGGTTGACACAGCTGGGTCCATCTTGCAGCAGGTGCTGGATGAGACTGAGGAGTGCAAAAGCAGCAGTGTGCTTTTCCCTTCAGAAAAAAAAAAAAAAAAAACAGAGAAGGAAGTGAGCAGTAATCAGGACTGGCACTGAAATATATTGGAGACAGATGGACTATCAGTTCAATGGAGACACTTGCTTTTTTGCCCAGGAGCTATTCTCTGCAGGCAGATGCTCAAGTGTTCTAACATCAGGCTGCTGTCCGGTCATCTGCTGTGGGAGCTGTATCTGTGCTCCATGTGCTGTGCAACATGATCCCTTTAAGTAGGAGGTGATTCCAAGATGCAGGGGCATAAAACCCCAGAGAGTTGGGCTTGCCTCAGGCTTGCATCAACCAGAAAACTCTCCCTCCAAGCTGGGATGGTCCCTCCCTCACATTTTGGACCTTCACTCCCTAATCCCCTCCTCTCAAGTCTTTGCAGCAGAGTAGTTCCTTAGCTAAATCTCAGTGCAGCACCTCTAGACGTGTGTTCAGGCACTCTGCATAGCATACCAGGAGCCACACAGTCTGGGCCCGTGCTGGCCTTCACGTGGGCTGAGGTTTCCACCGTGTGTCTTGCAGGAGAACTGCACGGGGACAGGGCAGGGCTCCACTGGGCTCAACACCAGCAGGTGCCATTCAGCTCCCCCAAAACTGCAGCCAGCCTCACTCTGCTGCACAGCATCTCCCAGAGGGACTTACATGGAAGTACCAGCCCACAGGAGCACTGCCTGAGGCCAGCGAGTGGCCAGTGGCAACCAGGACGGCTGTGACCATGAATCCCTTGGATCAGCAGCCCCATATCACACAGAGCCTTCTCCAAAGTCACCACCCCCTTCCCCCAGCAGTCTATCCTAAGTCATGATGAA
>JAUBOD010000332.1:155784-169330 GCA_032353885.1 Nothura maculosa
AGCGTTCGGCTGATTAAATATTATACGTATATAAGGGTCTTCTCGCTATATATCCTCGTCCTTTTTTTTCTCTCCTTTTTCCCTCCCTGCGATGAGATGCTTGCTCAGAAGTGTGCACGTTGGCAATGCCCGCGGTCAGGTCTCCAACATCTGAAGGAACAGCGGCAAGTTCTGTATCACCTTTTAAGAGCCAACTCTTTGGGCACTGTCCTCGAGGCTAAAGAACTGCCGAGATTTTTGGTTCCCCTTCCATTCCCTCCCGAGGCCGGACTGGGTCGCTCCCAGCAAAGGGGGCAGCAGGGGGCAGGGTTTTAAAAAATAAATAAATAAATAAAAAATAAAAAATAAAAAATAATAATAAAAAATAAACACCACACACACACGCACTCACCTCCCTTGAGAGAAAGTGGCCATAAGCACTTGCAGAACAGCACCCACTCCTCGTGGAACTAGGTCGTCCTTGCTAATCAAGGGGAAATTGAACTTGTCGGGTTTGCAAATCGCTCCCACCTGTAGCAAAGTGAAGAGTAAAAGTAAAAGCCGAAAGTAAAAGCACCCAGCTGAAAGGCTGCCGTTCGGCTCACGGTGCCCGCGGGGCTGGGGCCGGACAGGGAACGCTCTGCGGAGGGGCCACTCACGATAGGGAACGCTCTGCGGAGGGACCACTCACGGTAGCAGCATTCCGCAGATGCTCCGACGGCTCTTTCACCTACAAGGCTGAGGAGGGATAAGCCACGTCCCATGGGTGCCTCAGAGCAGCTCGGAGCCGCAAAGGCGGTGGGGGGGGGGGCCCATGGGGCCTGTCCCATGCGTCTCCAGTGAGTTTGGCCTGAATCTCCCCCGCCCCACTCCATGCAGCAGGAGCCCCCCCAGAGTGGACGGGGAGCCCAGGATACCTCCTGTAAACAGGGCTGCGCTTAAAGCAGACGCTGTGCAGGGCGTACAGCGGGGTCGGGTTATACCGGGACCCTGTATAGACCGGGCGGGCAGTACATTTGCTTGGCTGTGCCGGCTGTGCGCGGGTGCATTTGTGTCCCTGGGGGGCTCGGCGTGAGCAGCGGGGCTGGCGATCTACCCCCAGGGACGAGCCGATCCTACCCCGCTCTTTCTTCTCCTCCTCAACACACACCTTTCTTCCTCCGAGCTGCGAGGGCGCCGGGAGGAGCACGGAGGCGGGCCGCTTCCCGGGGAAGAGTTAACAAATCCTGGGAGCCGCGGGGCTGTCGGCGGGGGTGTGACCGGGGGGAGATGGGGGGCAGGGAGGCTGCGGAGCCCCGCTGCCCTGCAGGGAAGGCGGTTGCATTGCCAAAGACGCCCCGCTGGGCTAGCAGGCCCGGGAGCAGATTAATCAGGCACTAATTCAATTTACAACAACCACTTTTATTCAGCTCGGTGGCAAGGAATTCAAAGAGGGGGAGAGGGGCGGGCGGAGGGGAGGGGGAGCTCTACGCGGCCCGGACAGCCCTGTCCACTCTGGCCGCCCTATCGTGGCTCATCGGGGAGGGGGCCGCTCTGCTGTGCCAGGGCCTGGCCGCTTGAGTGACAACGTCTGGGCAGCGCTCCGCGAAAGGGCGCTTCGGTTGGAAAAATAAAAGTGCCCTTTTAATCAAGGGCGGGCGGGCAGGCGAGCAGGGAGCCCGAGGCAAGAGAAAGTCGCTCTACTCCTTCCCGCTCCGGCTTGCTCGGGATGCTCCACCACTTTCATCGAGGCAGCGGGAGACCGGTGGTCGCATCCTGGGGCTAGGGGGAGGGAGAGGATCCCTGGAGAGATCTAGAACCGGGCCGAAAGCGGAGCTGAAGCGAGGTGGCCGTCGACGAGCAGCTTATCCTGCCCGTGGGTCCCCTCTGTAGCGGGGGCAGCCACGGGGAAGCCGGGGCTGGGACATGGAACAAGTGCCGCCTATCAACCCCTTCCTACCTGTCGCGGGTGCCAGGCGCCGGGCTGAGCTTGGAAGCCCCCTCGGAGCCGAGCCGTGCACGGAGCGGGACCAGCTCCCGCCACTGGCCTTGTCTCTGTCCTCAGTGACCACCCCGGGGCTTGGCCGGAGTCTCTCCCTGCGACCTTGTAGATTCTGCGGGCTCGGGACCCGATTCGACTTCAGCACAGGCAGAGAAGGGGAAGCCAGCGAAACCCACCTCAAGGCCACCTGGGAAGGGGTTCAATCCTGTCCCTCTCGGGGTCCCGATAGGTATTCGGGAACTTCGGGAGGATCCGAGTCACAGGTTCCTCCCTCCCGTGCCCACATGCCAACAGGGATTCCCTGGGGCCGGAGCGCAGGCAGCTCAGGCTTAACCCAGGCTGCCGTCGGGGCAGAGTAGACGGGACAAACGCTCGGGACACTCATAGTGAGGCGAGGGGGATGGTCCAGGGTAGGTGGAGAAGAAGGTGGGCCCTTCTCTGCCTCTTAGAGGTGGCTCGCCTTGTCGCTCGGGAGCCCCGCGATGGCGCTGGCGCCCATCACCGTCGTGTTGGGGCGCCGCCCCCCTTCCCCCTCACCATACCCGGGTAGGCTCTGTGTCCGCTCCCATCCCCCCCCCCCCCCCCCCGATGCCTGTAAGTGTCTCTGGCTGAGCCGCCAGTGGATGTCGTTGTTCTGTTCCTTGAGCGCAATGTCACTCCTTTAGCATGACCTCAAACGCGGCGGGGGCTGGGACCGCCAGTCATTCTCCGTGCGAGAGCCGGGGCGGGAGGCAGGCGGGACCCAGCCCCGCCGCCAGCGGCACTTTTGTGGTGCTGTCGCCGCCACGATCTCCCTTTTCTCCGCGGGGCTGGCTCCGGGGCGGGGAATGCTCCGGGCTCCGTGAGCCGCCTCCTCCGCCAGGTTGCCCCGCGGAGCAGCGCGGTAGAGGCCGGCGCGCCCCATCCCGTGCGGTGGGGCCGCGGAGCTCGGCGGGCCTCCGACGCCCCTCTCAGCCGCCGCCCCTCTCCGTGGTGTCGCGCAGCTCGGCGGCCGCACGATGCCGCGGAGGGGCGCGGAGGCGCCGCTCGCCCTGCTGCTGGCGGCGGCGTGGTTGGCGCAGCCGCTGCGCGGCGGCTACCCCGGCATGAGCATGTTCGCCGTGCAGACGGCGCAGCCCGACCCCTGCTACGACGAGCACGGGCTGCCCCGCCGCTGCATTCCCGACTTCGTCAACTCGGCCTTCGGCAAGGAGGTGAAGGTGTCGAGCACCTGCGGGAAGCCACCGTCGCGCTACTGCGTGGTCACGGAGAAGGGCGAGGAGCAGCTCCGCTCCTGCCACCTTTGCAACGCCTCTGACCCCAAGCGCGCCCACCCGCCCTCCTTCCTCACCGATCTCAACAACCCGCACAACCTGACGTGCTGGCAGTCCGATAGCTACGTACAGTACCCGCACAACGTCACCCTCACTCTGTCCCTTGGCAAGAAGTTCGAAGTGACCTACGTGAGCCTGCAGTTCTGCTCGCCGCGCCCCGAGTCCATGGCCATCTACAAGTCCATGGACTACGGGAAGACCTGGGTGCCCTTCCAGTTCTACTCCACGCAGTGCCGCAAGATGTACAACAAGCCCAGCCGCGCCACCATCACCAAGCAGAACGAGCAGGAGGCCATTTGTACCGACTCGCACACCGACATGCGGCCCCTCTCCGGCGGCCTCATCGCCTTCAGCACCCTGGACGGCCGCCCCACGGCCCACGACTTCGACAACTCGCCCGTGCTGCAGGACTGGGTCACGGCCACCGACATCAAGGTGACCTTCAGCCGCCTGCACACCTTCGGCGACGAGAACGAGGACGACTCCGAGCTCGCCCGAGACTCCTACTTCTACGCTGTGTCCGACCTGCAGGTCGGCGGCCGCTGCAAGTGCAACGGCCACGCGTCGCGCTGCGTGCGCGACCGCGACGACAACCTGGTGTGTGACTGCAAGCACAACACGGCCGGCCCCGAGTGCGACCGTTGCAAGCCCTTCCACTACGACCGGCCCTGGCAGAGGGCGACGGCCCGGGAGGCCAACGAGTGCGTGGGTGAGTGGCCGCTGCGTGGGCGCGCTGGGGACACGGACACGCGCGGGCACAGGAAGGGACAAGGGCATCAGAAGTGCGGGGCAAGGCGGAAGACCCCAAGGACGCAGGGGCGCAAGGCAGGGGTGCTAAGCGATGCGGAGCTCAGGGCAGGGGGGCATTCGGGGACACGGAGAGCAGTGCGGGAAAATCCAGGGACGAAGAAAGCAAGACAGGACAGGAACACTGAGGTACGCAGAAATTCATGACAACGGAGGAGATGCCAAGACACTCTCAAGCACTGAGCAGGGGATATCAAGGCACTTAAAAGCGCAGGACAAGGCACAGCGAGACACTCGGGAACACAAGGCAGAGGACATCGAGGAACCCGAAGATCTAAGACGGTCATCGAAGGACGCGGGAGTGCAAGGCAGGGATGCCGATGGTCCCGGGAGTGCAGAGCAGGGGAATGGGGCGACAACAGTGTCGCCAATGGGGCCAGTGAGCCCCATTCCAGAGGCTCTGGAAGCGCGGAATGGGGAACAACGAGCAGCTCGGAAGCTCAAGGCAGGGGACACCAAGAGACTTGGGAACTCAGGACAGGGCAGAGAGAATACCAGGAAGGCATTTTTTTTTTTTTTTTTTTTTGCCCAGAGACGCGCCGTGGAGCCCTGGCTCGCTAGGAAGGGTGTCCCCGTGGCCGACTGGAGGGCGGGTGGCCCTGGGAAGGCAGCGGAGCGGGAAGCGCAGCTCCCTCCCGGGGCAGCAGCTAGGGGAAGCAAAGGTGCCTGGATGCCAGGCGGGCTTGGATCCCTCTCGGAGGCGGAAAGCAGGCGAGGGCGGTTCGGCAGTGCCAGCAGAGCCAGTCGCTGGATGCGCAGCGCCTTTGAAGCGGCGGGCGCGCGGTACCAGCGGGGCCGCTCGGAGGTTGCGCTGCCGCGGTCGCTCTGGGCGGGCTGCGCGGCGGCGGCGCTCGGACGAGCCCCGCGGCTGAACGAGAACCAATAGCGCGTTGCGGGCAGTAGCCGGTTCGCTCAGTCTCGGGTGAGGAAGCTGCGCGGTCCTGGAGCTCAATACGGCCAAATTGGGTTCCCACGGGACAGCCCTCGTCTCCGTGCCGGGTACCTGTCCCCCACCCCTGCAAATTCTGCCGATGGTTCCTCCAACCCTCGCCTCTCCGTCCTCGGCTCCCCTTCACGCGGCCGGTCCTCTCCTCGCCATGATGAAGGGGTGTCCCGTCCTCGCCGCCGCCTCGTCGCTGGCCGGGGCTCTGACTCCGGAGCCTCACTCGGCTTCCCCCTCACACTCGCAGCTGCTTTGCTTGCGCCGAAAGCTCCGTCTTCCAAAACATTTGCGGCTCCGCCGATAGGAAAAATCTCGCCGATCGGTTTGGATTGGGGTTGAGATATTTTTTTCCGGCTTGCTTGCTTTTCCACTTTTTTTCCCCCAAATTACAATCAGATGTGTTCCTTGTAAAGAGCGTAATTTTGACGCTGGCTGAGTCTTAACGCCGAGCCCGGCAGTGGCTGCGGCGACTTGTGCCGATGGCACCGGGACACACGCGGGCGGCGGCGCTGGAAGGAGCCCGTGGCCGGTCCGGCCGGGCATTGCTCTACCGGAGGACACAGCAGGCGGCTCGGGAGCCTCCGCTGCCCATCGGCCCGCGGCTCGGCCGCCTTCACGTCGGGGCGGAGCGGGAGCGGGACCGCGGGCAGCGGGTGTTTAAGCGGCGAGGAAATGGCATTTCCCAGCGCTAACAGCGGTAAGTGCCGCTCGGGTGTGTAAACAGCGCCGAGCCGGGATTTATCCGCTCTGCCCGGCAGTGGCTGGAGCGGAGCCACCGCCGCGCTTCCCACTAACTCCCCGGGGCCGAGCCGCCCGCCCCAGCGGGACCCGGCCCTCACCGCGGCGCTTCCCTCTGCCCTCGGGAGCACGGCAAGTGCCATTTTATTTTATAATTTCATTTAATTATTTCATTGCATTTGTTTATTTTTGGTTCCTGGGATTAGCGTTGTTAAGTGTGCTGGCACGCTAAACGTGCCCGACTTTGCCGCCTTCTGTCACCTGCGGGATCTCCCTGCTCGCGGTCACGCCAGAGCCCCGGGATGTTCCCCCCGCAACCCAGCCCCGTCCGTGCAGCGACGAAGTCCCGTCAGCAGCGTTATCGCTATCAGCAGTGCCGAGCAATTAATCAATCCAATAATCAAACAAATAAACAGTCAAAATCATCAATTCGGTGCTGTGTCCAGGTCCACACTCGAACCCTTTGTCTCGCTGAGGATTGCAGGTCTGCAAGTGCTCCTGAAAATGCCAGTATTTCCACTGGCTTTGTGGCACTTCATATCTTTCTTACTTCCTATTTACTTCCGATGAAAAGGAAATATGGAAATGTGTTGCCAGTTGCCAATAAAGCGTGACTCTAAGGCTTTTCATTTTAGACACAAGTCTCACCGTGTCTTTTCCTTTTCTTTTTCTTTTTTTTTTTTTCAGTAGAAATCACTGAGAAGTGTTTTATTTTATTTTATTTTCATCAGAATTTATTGGGAAGGGATTGCTTTATTGCTCCGCAGAGATGAAGTCTCTATAAATGTGTCGATTTTCCTGTCGTTTTTGCTGCAGAATGTCTTGGTCCATACCTATCATTCTGCAACATGAACCACAACTAGACGGCTCTGCTGTCCTGCCGAGCCTACGCTGCCCAGAATAATCCCCTCAGATAAAGATCACAATAACTCCATTCAGCTCTCACCCACTTGCTCGTGACCATCAGCCCACCCTGATTTCTCACCCGAATCCAGAGAGAATTCGGGATTTGCAGCCGCCCAAAGGCCATGGTCCGAGGGCGAGGTGGAGGACGAGCAGAGTTAAAATCCGTGGCTGCTCATGGTGATGCCATCAGCCACACTCCAAAATGATCCTCAACATATTGAAAAAGTGACGATAAAGACAGTGAGATGCTTTTTTAACAACAGCAGTGAAGCTGCAAGTGAATTAACCAAATTAGCTTAATTTGCCTCAACCGGCAGTGTGAGAACTAGATAAAGAGTTTTTTCACTCTTCTTTTTCCCTTGGAAAAGAGGGTTTTTAACCAGAGAGAAAAGTGACAGAACATGTCTGCTTTCCTCAAAATTTGGATGTTATCTTTAGTAAGCCCATTCCCACTGCCAAAACCCTTATCTTTGTTGCTATTCACACTTATTGGGGGCTGAAATAAGAAACGCATTGGAGTTTTTGACAAAAAAAGGTCAGAATTTCCCATGGGAACATTTTTTTTTTCCCAGCCAGATCTAGTTTATCACTTCGTACTGCCTGCAAATGCCTGGCATGATACATGGAAAGGATTGGGCCTGGTCTAGGGAGCAGATCCTGTGAAAGGATACTAGTCAGCAGAGCTTTTCACTGATTTCACTGAGATTCCAATCAACTTTACCTGACAAATAACTTATCTCCAGAGGGTTTGGGCTAGTATATGAAGAGTGTGAAGGGTACCTGGGAGCTAACATACTCCAGGGAGGACATAACTGGGAGGCAAGCTGTTGCAATCACTCTGTGTAGTTAGCCAAGATCAGAGGTCTCTCCTCCAACCTCTCTCTCTCCTGCACAGACGCTTTGCATCTTCAGCGCTGCGCTGTTCAGATCAGATCCATGAGCTCCATGTTTCCAACCTGGCTTGTCTTGACAAAGGTTCCTTTTTTCTTTTTTTTTTCTTTTTTTTTTCTTTTTTTTTCTTTTTTTTTTTGAGGAGGCTGCTGTGGAAAAAAAATACTTTGGAGCCCGGAGAGTTTCTGTGAACACATGAAAATGCAGCCAGGGACCTGAACTTTGAGCAGATTCAGCATCATCAGTAAATTGTAATTAATGTTGTTCCCCAAGTTTCCATGAGCCATAGAATTGTTTTGAGTGCTAGAAATAAGCACCGACACAAACTGCTGTGAAACACTTTTGAAAACTCCCTTTAGGCTGCGTAAAATACCTCTGCATTTGCTTTGGCCAGGGAAAGTGCTACCAGATAAACAGGCGCTGCCATTTGCTGCGGGGCGGTTCTGAGAGGGACCTCTCTGAGGCTCTGTTCCCAGTGCCGGCTCGGACACTTCTGCACCACTTCCCCCACGGTGACAGGAGATGTGCCCGGCATCTGCACATTTCCCTGACAATAGTGGTGCTTGCAAGTGCTCAGATTTTGGCCTTATATTATGCCTAGAGAGTGTTTAGCAATAACAAGTGCAATTATGGGGAGAAAAAAAAAGAAACGAGATTGTGTTTTCAGATAGCGTGTTAGGCACAAGGGATGGATGGAGCACAGTGTTAGGCAGACTCTGTGCTCTTCGGGAGTGTTCCCAGGCCTGGGCTGCTTTGATGCCAGAGCAATCTGCTAGCAGTTCTCTCCTCCAACTCCAAAAACTCCATCTCAGGCGCTGGAGGGATCAGGAACACCTGTAGAGCAGATTGCCAAACACTTCTAATGAAAAACTTCCTCCCAGGCCAACCTGGGACCGGAGCTTTCCTGTCTCCGTGGTGGCGTGGAGAGAGATTTGCCGGGCAGTGCTAACTAAAGCAGCTGTTGGGCTCCTCTCCATTCTCACCGCAGTCAAGGAAGCTGAATCCTTCCAGGAGCGCAGTGTGCAGCTTGGCTGTGCCACAGCACAGTGCTCTTTTCGCTCCGCTCCTGCAGAGGGATCTAGGGACTGTAGGATTTTCTCTCCGGGAATTCTTGGTGTCCTTTATTAAATGTTGGTAATCCTGATAATTTAGCCCATGTTAATCTTCTCACTTAAAATATCTTCATGGTTCTCCTCCTGTGTGTAAGCTGACTCCCTGGGTCAGCCCAGCAGGTGCTGGGTTGTTCTGTGGGATTTCTTTTTGCCTTTAAATAACATGGTGTCACACTGGTGGTACTGATCCTGCTGTCACATCAGAGCATGTCTGCAGCCATTTACTGGCTGCTAGAGCAGCCACGAACACCTTCATGGTGGTCACTGAGACACCCTGGGGTGATGGGCAGCAAAGTTACGGACTTACAGCTCCTTTGGTGGCATAAAATGGGACCACGTAGCTCCCCATGGCAATAGAGACAGCAAGAACAACGAGGACTTGGCCCGTCTGGAGCTGCATGGCAGAGATGTCCCTGCACTCTCTTGCCTCCCAGCTCCACCGGTCTCACAGATGTGGGTGTTCATCCACTTGCTCATCTAAGCACATAATCCTTGCGATCACATGGAAGATCTGAGGTGTTGCAAATATCCTATAGGAGAGCACAGAAAGAGGTAACTGAGATGGGGGAAAGGGCAGTCAAGAGTTGAACTAGTCATACACTTTAGCCATGGAACCATCTGCCCAGAGTTGAATTCTTGCAAGTGAGCACAAAGCATGTCAGATGCTGGTTTGGTGAGACCTGGAGCATGGTGAGCCTGGGTGACTCACTGACACTTCAGGGGCCTCCTGAGGTGGACAACAGTTTACGGGAGCTGAGGCTAATCAGGAAGAACTGGGTGGGTGAGAGGTGTCCTTCCTGAATGAGAAAGCAGAGCTGGAGATCCAGAGATGATCCGTGAAGGGCTTCTCCTTTATAAAGGGATATTAGGGCATGAAAGGTTGCAGAGATGGGCAGCTACTCACAGACCTCAGCTGGCAGAAAGGCAGCAATTCCCATTCCTTCGTGCTGTTTCCTCCTCTCTTGTGGCACTTCAGGGCTTTGTGAAAGGTCTGTCTCGGAGAGGACAGATGAGAGGGGCTCTGTGTCCAGCAGAGCATAGAGAGGAGGGAAGTAGGGCCACCGGAACAGGCAGGCAATGATATGGGCCGGCTCACATCCATTGCACCCATTTCCCCTGCTTCCTGGCACCAGGGAGACACAGGAACTGACCAGAGCCCCTAAGTGCCCTTGTAAAGACCTCAGTGAAGAGGGTGCCCGCATGGTCCCTGAATTTGCCCCCTTGCACGTAGGGCAGCACCGCAACAGGAGCAGCTTCACTGGTGGGGTGGTACAAGCCAGCAGAGGAGCCGCTCAGACCTCTTGGCTGCCAGCTGCCATTCCAGGGCCGTGGGGCCTCTGCACCCTCCATAATCAGGCACTGGCTCCTGGTTCAGCTCCCAGCGGGTGGTTCTGCATCAAGATATGGGCAACATTGTATTGCTGAGCAGATGGGTGCTGTAGCCATAGAAATATGGGCCCATAAGCCGCCGGGCCTTCCATTGTAGCCTCCCAAGCGGGCCTTGCATGCGCGGAGCTTTCTCACAGGCTTTTCTTCTCAGGAAGCTTAAAGTTAAACTGATTTCCAACAGAAAGGTTTTTACACCAACAAACAAACAAACAAAAAAGCGCAGTTAAGGCTAAAACAAAACCAAGCTTGGCACTCTGGGTTGGACACTTGCCTTCCCTTGAGCTTGTCCATGGCTAATCTCTGCCCTCCACTTTCTGGGCCAAGGCATGTCATCCTTATTCAGCCTACGCTGCCCTTCCTTCAGCAGCCCCCGCGGACTGACAAGTGAGACATCCTGTCTCTCTGAAGATGGGCTGGAAAGCATCCTGAATCTCCACCGCTTCCAAGGACAAAGCTTCCAAAACTGTTCCTGGAACTTTGGCTTTCCTACCTGGCCTGTTAAGTGGGAGCAGTTCAGAAATGTGAGTGCTTTTATATACTCTGGACATATTTCCTCTTTGCCCTTTGGGTTGTAGAAGGTTTTCTGGCTGTGGAAGCTGCTTCCCTCATTGGCCCTAGGTCCCCCCAGCTCCTGTCTGAGCTACCCTGCTGTTTGATGCAGGGTTTTTGGAGGTTCTTATGGAGCTATAGGGACATGTGCTGGTGCTGGGCTCTGTAAGTGGATTGAATTTCCTGGGGAACTGTTGGAAGATAGCTCTGTTTGGGGCAGCTTTGAGATGTTTCTTCCTGAGCTTTCCCTTGAGAAGCGTGCAGGAGGAAGCAACCTCCAAAAGTGGGAAACCTCCACAGCACGTCAGGTACTGCATGGGCTATTTAGCCCTGTGCTGCAGGCAAACAGCAGAAATAAACCCCAAATAGCCCAAGAACCTACCAAACACATTTGACTTCCCCAAGCGCTGCAGCTTGCCAAGGACCATGTTTACCCCTAGCTTGTCTGCTGCAGTCATGAGTTTAACAGGTCTCAGACTGCAGAGCTCTCTGTGCATCTGGCAAAGGAGCAGGCCCAGAGTGTCCTCTAATGCAGTTTGGGATTTGGGCTGAGTTTGTTGACCACATTTTACCCCAGCTAACCACACACAACCACAATCCCCTTGCAACTCCGACACTGCTGCTCAGTTGAAGTAACAGACAGGCTTTTAAAAAGATATCTGCATAATAGTGTTCATTTATAGGGGGATTAGGACACCCCAGGGACTGATAACAAGACAGGGAGGCTTTTCCTGGTCTGAGCCGATGAAGCCAGGAGACTACGAGACACCACAGCGAGAGCCCAAGTGGGAGGAATCACACTATGTCTGACCATCTCAGTTCCTTGCAGCTGGGCACTGTGCACTCATCAGCAGTGATTAGTGATAAGAAGAAGTGGGGCTGCTTGTTAGATCAGGCTCTGGGATCTCCTGGGAGCACAGGCTGTGCTGAGCAGGAGTTTGAGTCAGAAGGTGGAGAATGAGCAGGGAGGAGGGAAAAAATGTTACCTGTCTGGGGGTACATCTAAAGAACCTGGGCTGTGACAAAGTGGGTGCCCACAGACCAGGATCAGGGGATGGAGCTGGCATGAGGTTTTGCCAGGACCCTGATCAATGGGTGCATTTATTTCTGCCCAGGTACTCTTCCCACATGAAATAATGCTACCGACAAAGAGCATCGGGATGCAAAAAGCAGAGCGCGCAGCAGATGCAAAGCTGCTCAAGTTCATGTCCTGCATGCAGCTTTGGCGTGCAGGCAGGCAGGCAGGCCTTTTATTTCCCAACCTTTTCAAAAACATCTTATAAATGAAGGGAAGAAATGAATGATGTTACCTGGGGAGGGATGACCCTGGAGAAGGATGTGCCCTGTGTCTTTGTCCCGTCAAGGGCCAAAGCAGCCAAGTCTGCCTAGTTTGGGGAGAAGAGACCTGGGCACCACACTTGTTGCACTCACTCGCCAGCCCACATTTTCATCCTGACTGGGCACTGGAGCACAAAATGAACAGCTGGGATATGCATGTTCTCTTTTAAGGCAAATTTAGTGTTTTTGACCCACTGTTGGGTAACGCTGGGATGGGAAACCCTGCGAACAAGTGTGTAGGCAGACAAGTATGTATGCCAGCAGTGGGAAGGGTAGACCGTTCCCTGGTTTCTCATGGTATGAGGCAATGATAGGATTTTGTTCCCATTGTCTTGTGTGGGAATCCAGGCAGGGGCCACAGCAATGAGGGGAGCCACTGGCTCAGCTCTGCCCTTGCCCACCTGCCACTGGTGCCAGTGCCACATCCCAGCTTTGGCAAGAATGCTCTGCTGCTGTTCTGTCCCCTGTGACTGCTTTTCTGACTGCCTCTGTGCTCCACAAACAGGGATGGAAAGATGGATGAGGGCTCCATGTCATCTTCCCTGTGTTATTCCTAAGCCATCCATCATGCTGATCCCTACCAGGCTGCAGTCTGCAGCGCTGCGTGAATTGTTGCAATCTCTACTTCACTTTGGCTGAGTCTATTTTATATATGGCACCTCCATGGGCTGAACGAATGTCCCCTAATTTTATCCAGCTCTATATTTAGTGTCCAGTCTCAGACAGGCAGTGAGGCTCAGGCCATATTGGATTTACAGAACGATACATATGTTTGGAATAAGAGGGGTTTTTCACTTACCTAAGATTGCTGGGGAGTCCAGCAGCCCATTGCAGGACCTAAATTTTCTCTCCCAGTTTCAGAAGTGCCAGGTAGCTTTTCCTTCAGGACCCTGCATGTGTTTTGTGGCTGTTCAGGAGATACTTTGAGTTGGGCTGAGCTCTGGGTACGGCGAGGTGTGAATGGGTAGGAAGAGGCAGGAGGAGACATGAACCTTGGTGATGGTTTGCAGGGCAGATGCATGGATTTCTGAGTGACATATCCAGATGCCAACTCTGAAGGATACAGGTTTCTCATGGTCTTGTGGCCCCTCTTCCAGCTTTGAACAGGCACCTCACAGCCCAGCATCTTCTACTTGGGGTTAGACACCTATATTTAATATCTGAAACCCATCCATGGCTCTTGGCTCCTCTTCATGCTACAAATCCACTTCAGGATTCAGTTAGCTATGCCCAGGTCCATGGCCCAGGCAAGATTCTCCCATGCTCAGATCTTTTGACATCTTCCCAGGAGAGCTCATCGAGAGCTTTGAGTTGAGTCTCATCTGTAGGACATCTCCATGTCCATGGAGCATCTTCCTTACAGCTGGACAAACCCAGGTCTTGGCTATCATTGGCAAGAGATCATAGCTTTCTGGCACCATCTGATAAGCATTGCAGAACCAGCCCAGCAGCTGTGGCACATTTTGCCTAGCTCTCGTGACACAGGCTGTTCTGAGCCAAACTGCCTACAGAATCACAGAATATTCAAGGTTGGAAGGGACCTCTAGAGATCATCTGGTCCAACCTTCCCGCTCAAGCAGGCACCTAGAGCAGGTGGCAC
>JAUBOD010000332.1:180630-190752 GCA_032353885.1 Nothura maculosa
CTCCTTCTTACATTGGATCCTAGCTTTGCCAGCCTTTTAATACAAGAGCTGCCTGGGGTTGTGCATCCTGAATACCTGAGTCCTGTGTCAAAATAGGAATAGGGCCAAACTGGGTTTGGGAGCTTCTCAAAGTGAATATTTTCAGTAAAGGCACATACCTCAATACCATGCTGTCTACAGAGTTGAACCGTCTCTCCAAGCTGTGACTTCTTTGTCATCCTTGGAGGTAAAAAGCTGGGCTCCCCTTTGGGTTGCCACAGACTTACAAAAAACATCTCACAGTATAGAGCTGTGGGATGATGAGTGTAGTTGTGAGGAAAGCTGGAGCATTATTTTCCATTAAACACCTAATACTCACGCAATACACCTGGCAAAGTAAGGCTATTTAGACTAGGTTATTAATGAGTTAAAAATCTCAACTTAATTAATATTACTTTTGAATTAAAACACCATTATTTATTTATGGGCTTCTAGCAGCTTGTTCTGCACTGGATAAAGCTGATGGGAGGGTAGACAGTAAAGTCTTCTGTGGATTTAATTGAATCATTACCATTGATCACAGCGGGAGCAGGGCAGAGCCCTAAGATGGAAAATGCCAATGCTCGGTTACCTGTGCTTTGGAGAATGTGTCCCAACTCCCACCATGCCAAGGATAAATAGAGTGACGTGCCTGCTGTATAAACTGCAAAGGGCACAACTCTCCAGGTGGTCTGTAGAGGTTTCCAAGCCAGCAGAGAGAATCAACAGAGTAGTTTTATTTTCCAAGGAAGCCTTAGTCAGAGTTCAGTTCCCTCCAACATCAGATTTTAGCCTTTACTTTCCACGCTGCTGTGGAACCTTGTCAGCACCGCTGACCTTCTGGCTCAGCAAGGCCGGCAGGGCCTTCATTGAGAGTGTGCCAAGGTGCTCCAGAGCCAGCCAAAGCAGGAACACCACAGGGCGCCGGGATGCTCTGCCGGCGCTCCGACTGCCTCCAAGCACTGGGGCTGCACTTGAGGAACACTTTCAGCTGTGTGTCCAATACACACAGCAGGACTTGAAGCTTGCTGGGAATGGCAGGGCTTCGTGGACCTGCAGAGTGAATATTTATCAGCAGGGAAAGGAAGGTCCATGGAGAGACTCCCATATAGTTCCAGTGCATAGTCCCTTTACTCCCTCTTTCTGCCAGAGTGGAGAGGAAGATGGTGCTCCCCAGTTGTCAGAAGAAGGTTTCCTGCTTCCTTCTTTCCCTTTGGTGTAGCTCCCCCTGATCCCAGCTCAGAATAAATGGGATGAGAACAGAGCCGGGATGCTGGTATCTTCCACTAACATCTCTTACATCCTCTTTTATACTCCCATGACACCATGATTTTTTACCTTGTAGACAGAGCTAGCCTCCATTCACCATGGAGGACTTCAGAAACAGCCTGGCTGTGCAGCAAGGGCCCTGGCACTCTGCAGTACTGCTGATATAAACCCACAAATGAAAAATATAATCCCTTCCTCAATTGCATCCCAAAAGAAGGGGCAGAGAAAAGTGAGACCTATACCCTGAAAGCATCATTCCACCATGTTTCTTTTGGGAGGCTTTTTCCTTTTATCACTGGAGCAGGACACAGAGAGAGAGGAAGTAGGTATGGGCCAGGATGATCTTCACCTATGTGGATGAGTTGTAGCTTTCTACAGGAGGCAATCAGTGAAGCCAGTGGGATCTTGATTCAAGGCAATGAAAAGGAAACCATTCTTCCAGCAGTGTGGATTGCCTTGCCCTCAGATATAGTAGATGCTAAAAGTTTATGTAAACTCAAGAGGAAATTGAAGGGGGAAAGGAAGAAGTTTTAATACAAGGTCAAATGTGAATCAGAGAACAGTTGTATTGACATCTAGGCCTAGTTTGACCAATTTGTTGTATTTGTCCAGTTAGTAGAAAATTGATCATTGTCTACATATCTTGAGACTCAAGAAGGGGCCAACCAACCAGCTTGGCCACGTTCCTTGGGAGCAAGGCCCAAAGAGGGCCCCTGAGTAGAGGAAAGCCATCTCAAAGGGGCAATATAGTGGCGGATTACAGCTTGTTCCTGGGGTGTCATTGAGTTTTCCAGGCATGATCAGCTCAGGCAATAACACTCTTTGTGCTGCCTGCCCCTCTCACAACTTCTGCATCACAGGAAACCTGAGCTGCCCTTTCCCCATAAACCCTATGTTCGTGCTGGAGTGGAGTCATTGACAGGTTCACCTTCTATTCACATGACAAAATCCCTGGGAATTTTTACGTTGGCTTTTTCATTCCACAAGCATGCCAATGGTGGCCCAGAAAGGGACGGGCCATTGTCACAGGGTGCCCGTGGTCTGAGGAAACTGAAGGCCTGTTTAGTAGAATACCCTGAACCAGCAGGTGGGATATGGGTACCCTTAATCCCAAATCATTTTTTTTGGCTGTCATCCTTCTTTTCTTGTTGTTGTTGTTTTGAATATACTATGGCAAGCAGCAAGGTGTGGGATCTTTGCCTAGGACAGTGATATTATTCACTTCATTTTATGCATGGTACTATGTTTGAATTAAGAAACAAAGACAAGCGGCTTGTGCCTCTGCTTGGAAGCCTTCCTATCCCACTGGGGATCCAGGACCTTTTTATTTCAGGCGAACACTCCATAGGCTTCTGCCTCTTCCCATCTTTAAGTCTTTAGTAAATATCATAAAGGAGAAATTAAAGGATAACCCCAAGGCTCAGGAGTCTTACCTACTGTATATTGAAGATGGAGAAGGAAATAGAAAGCAAAGATTTAGCCTCGTTTTATCCCTATTTTTTTTCCCCCTGAATTTGGAAAGCATAAATATATTTAGCTTTAATTTGTAGGCTGGAAGCTGTTTGGAATAGGGTTTCTCATTCTCTTTTTGCGTGCAAGTAAGCTTTGATGGGACCTGGATCTTGTGCCAGGCTCCTGTAGGATGAAGTGGCCCTTGGATGCTGCCACAGGACAGGGAGCAAAGCACTGCAGGGGCAACCTGGCCAGGTGCATCCGACCCAGAGGTGCTGAGGGAGCAGCACCCCTGTCAATGAGCAGGGAAAAGGCTCAACCTCTGGAAAGCAGTTGGTCACACAGTCTCAAACTGGCTGACTTAGAACCAAAACATGCATTAGTGGGATGACATAAAATCAAAACAGGGTGAGCTGTGCAGAGGAAGTTACATTGCTACTAATAAGGGAGATGTTTAAAGCTATTAAATTTTTTTAATGTATTGTTTTAAATTGGATGTAAACGCTCAGAGGAAACTCTTTGCGTGAAGATTTTTGACTCTCTGATGGAAGGCAATTGAAAACAAGACAGAAATATTTCTTTTTTTAATTTGTTTTAAATCCAAGCATTTGGCTTGGCTTCCAAAACCCCAAATGAAATCATTTCAATCTGAAATAAACCCGGAAATATTTCTAATCCATTTAGATGTTTCTTACTAGAAAATGAAAATACTTCATACAAAAATCTCCATCAAAAGTGTTAATATTTTCTTTTTTTTAATTATTTTTTGGTATGTGAAACACATATATTTCCTAATGCTAAAAGTTTTAGATTTGACACCCAGGCAAGTTGGCAAGAGTCGCAAGGTCTGACAATAACTGCAATTGCACAATTCCTTTCTATTTACTATCTATAGAGAACTCCATGGGAGTAGATTTCTTGGCACACATTTTGGGAATGGCGCTTCTTTGTGTCAATAATGATATTCACATACAATTGTTATTCATTCATTACTCTGTCATACTTTCTTTCCCTTTCCAGCCCAGGTTTTCCATTACATTCATCTAATGCAGAGATAGAGTCTTTCTGGGCAGCGCTTATTGCTGCCTGGAATTGGGAGTGATGGAGGTGATTCCGGCATCTCCTGCACGATACCTCAAGGGATCTTTAGACACTCCCTTGCCCATGATGGTCCTATGCAGACAGTTGGCACCTAAGAAATGTTCAACTCCACTCCAGCAGTTTAGATGAGACAGGGCTTGGTCCCCAGCCCACTGCAGGTGATGTGCAGACTGAACTGAGATGTGCTCCAGCTTACTGAAGTTATGATCACACATATCCTTCAACCAATCCTTCAGGCAGGCAGACTGGAGACAACCCAGAAGCTAGCAATTTGTCCATGCAAATAGCCGTATAATTAGAAACACACAAAAATATAGCCCATTCCCAAGAAACCCCTGAGGAGCAGAAAGACTTAAACTCCCCAGAACTCTCATTTTCAGTATGCCATTCAACTAGCCTGTGCCCAGGACTCCACTGGTAAAGATACAGCAGAAAAAGAAATGAATTTGTTGCTCTTATGGCTCAGAAAAGTTCTAAGAAAAAGAGGATCTTGCTCTGTAAGAGCATAGGAGAAAATCTCACACTCCTAAGTTATCTGGCAGGCTCTGACTATAGTGTGCATTAGAGCTACCACCAGCAGCACTATCCTGCTGCAACACAAGAGGTTGTTAATAGCCAGGGAAGCTTCAGATATTCTAATTTTAGATATTTCGGTATTGTCGGGTTGCTTTAAAGCTTTTCACTTGGATGTGTGTGGGCGAGGGTTCATGCATGCATGTTTACCAGTCTGGCTAGGAACATAGCTTGAATGACTTCTCTTAAGGTTTGGATACAGCTCACTAGAGCTCTGCAGGTTCCCTGAGGACTCTAATAATTGGTACATTTGCTTTGCTTTTCTTCATTATTTCTAAGTTTTCCAGCTCTAACGCCAAAGGAGCCTACGTTCTATGTAATTATTACCCAAAACTTTGAAAATATTAAGTAGGAAAAAACAGCCCATTAAACAACTAAGAAGCAAAGTAACAAGTGTGAATTATGGCTCTGCCCTGTGGTTTGACTGTGATGGGTTTGTTCCACCCATAGAGGGGTCTTGGAGAAGGATAGGTTGAGTGGGTTGCTTTGCTTAATCTCTTTGCTGTCAAAGTTACAGTCCCTGGAGAATGCAGATCTATAGAGAAATGTGCCTACCCTTTGAAAGGCAGTGCACATGCCCAGCTCCTAGCAAAGGACTTTTGTTCTGCTCTGATTTATACAGCTCTCTGGGGCAAAGAGAAGTGGCTGTCATGGTTGCAAGGATTACTCGCTACTGGAGGGAAGGGTGGACTATGCAAGAATAGTTTGTTCTCTTGGCTGGGCACGAAAATCCTGCACCCCCTTCCCTGTTCTTCTCTTTGCCCCCTCTGCTACTCTCCCAAAAGAGGACATTGGCTCCCAAAGTGGGTGGCTATTGCACACGTTGGAGTTGGCTAGAGCTTTGCAGTGAGCCCAGGCAGAGCCAGCAAGGGGGGTCAGGGAATGACTAGCAAATACGTTTCTCCCTAGCTCTTGAGCTGCTATGTCTGAGCAGACAATGACCTGGGAAACGAAGCACTCCAGGTGCTACATTTGCTCCTCATGTCAGGGCTGGAAGGGAGGTATCTAACCAACCTTCCGACCTGCAGTGTTCTCTGAGTGCTGGAGAACAGCCACTGAGAGAACATCTTGTTCCATCTTCCATGGATACTCATCTGGGCATGGAATAAGCCACCCCAGAGGTGGCTTCTTCTCCCCCTTCACTTTCAAAGGGACTTTGGTGTGCCTAGCTGAGATGTAGACCCACACTAGCCCTGTACATGGTGGTCAGTCCAAGCCTGTGAAGCACGCAGGTTTTCAACACTGTTCACAGTTTGTCTTCATCTTCTCCACTTAATGAATTTACTCTGTGAGCTCTTTGTGGCTGGCATCATCTAGTAAATATATGCACTGCAACTAGTCCAGTACGGCCCAGTGGGCTGAGGTTTCAAAGTGCTACTTCCAGGCAAGTAAAGCCTGTGCATAGGAAATCTCTTGGTGTGCAAGGATGTCTTAAAGAATTTCTTGAAGATCTCAGCCCTTATGATTATGGTGGAGGGCCCATGCCAGCTCCATAGAGCAGCAATGCTTCAAAGGATGCAGTTCATCCACCTAAGGGTCACTTGTCTGCAAAGCCAACTCACTAGTTCCAGGGAAGGACATGATTTCACTGATCTACTCCCTATTATTTTCTACTTGTTTATTTCTATTTTCATTCAAGTAGGATGATGCCTCCATATGGACAAGGCCACTCACCTATGAAACCTGGTGCCAAAAGTCATTTTCATGCTCTATAAATTTTATTGGAAAATCTGTTTCACTGTTGTTTTTTTTTTTAATTATTATTTTTATTTTCCCCCAATAACACACCATGAAAGAATGCATTAAAAAGCAGGCTCCTCATGCTGATTAATCCCTTCAAGCAGGCAGAGGTGACACATGCTAATGACATTTCCAGGCCGGCTTGTCCCCTGAGGTTCCCATTGGTATTGCAGGCCGAGCATTGCTGAAGGAGACAGTGTGTTGGACGTCTGAAAGGTTGCTCTTGGCTGCAGCACTCATTTGTAGTGGAGAAATGCCTACAGGAGCTAGGCAATTCCTGTGTCTCGGTCAGTCCTAGGAGTCTGTGTTCTCCTATTGTATCTTGTGGACTCTTCTCCTGTGGATGCATCGTGTTCCCAGCCTCTGGAAGGGCCTGTAGAAGAGGAGTAGGATCCCTGGCATCTGCATAGATCCTCGCAGCATGTACCAATTCTGATCAAGGTCTCTGAAGCACTGGACAGCCTGTCTGCGCGCAACTGTTTTGCTAACCTCAGAGTACTGCTCAGCCTCTGCCAAAGCTCTGGTGTTCTTGGAAAACGCCGGGCTAACCAGGCAGCTCTCTGAAACAACAGCTGAGTTCACAAACTGGCCTCCATTGGTGGAGCAGTTATCTACCTCCAGTGAAGAGGAATGAGGTGGGTCTCCTTGGATTTCGTATGATCACCTCTCTCCTTTATCACCTGGGTTTGGCCATGAGAAGACCTAAACCCTTCTCCACTGCTTTCCGCACAAGTCATTTTGGACAGCTTGTGAAGATCCTGGGAAACAGGTCTGCTCTGATCATCGTTGTGGGGACCCAGAGCTGAAACCTTATTCTGCTTTTTCCTGCTAGAAACCAAGAGCCCTATCCATCTGGAAAAAGGAAGCACCAGGAGTGTTCCCATATTGGGTCAAGTACCTGTCTGGCACCACCCAGATAATGCTGCATAGAAGGAAAAATCTTCTCTGGAGATGCTAAGCAGCCTGGACAGTACTTATATTTATCCACCTACACTCAGCTACACAGTGACGTGAGGTAGAAAACAGGCAGAAGAAAGCGCTTAAAACCTGCCAACATCCCCTGCCCTCATCAAACATCCCATCCTTAACGCAACCTGTGCGTCACCTAAGCCTTGACATGTAGCAGCAAGACATAGCTGACACTGGCTCTCAATAGCTTTGCTGTCCTCTGAGGGTCTTGGTCATTGTGGCCAAGAAATATAAGGTCTCTTTAATGCTTTGTTGGGCCAGGAATAAAGTGAATTTGTTGAAAGAAGGTTGCCACGTTATATAAGTAAGCAAAGGGGAATTGTATTTAAACTGGCAGAGGGTGGTTGTTTTCTCTTAAGCAGAGCTATGCACTGAACATAGCTCATAGCTGCTTCCTCGGTGAGGTCTTGTTCATTTTGGCCCAAGCAGCTCTAGGTCAGGGAGGTAAAGCTGCAGTTGGCCTGTGGAGGAGGCAGCAAAGGAAGGAACAGAGTACTCCTCACGGAGCCAGAGACCCTTCCCAATGCTAGCGGGTACAGCCCAGCTCTGGATCCCCCACAGGTACCATCTCCCAAAGTGCTAGCACAAGGCTCTACCTGCTTGTATCTGACCTGTTCTTCCACCCATGGAAGGCAATGATGATGAGCAGGAGTTGGATGCAGAGGTGAAGAGCGTTCCCCAAATCTCCTGGCACACCGTGTTCCTGCAGATTGTAGCAAGATGCTGGCTGCTCTGTGCCACGGCTCCTTGCACGTGCAGTAGGAAAAGCGCATGCAAGGTCACAGCAAGTGGGAAGCACTTCAAAGACACACATATAGACCAGGAGGATGCACAGAGTTCACTTTTAGAAAGCACACCAAGGAGGTTCTGTAAGACAGGGGTAGCTTAAAGCTTCATGATGCGGTGGGAGTTGCAGCCATTTCTGCATTCAGTTATTAACCGAAATTTTCCTCTTGGGGCTGTCTGCCTTTCTGCTTCTCCATCCTCTGCCTGAGGCAGGAGCGATGCAGTTCTCGTCTGCCCAGCCTTGCCTGCAGTGCCAAGCAGCTTTCAGCTGTGTAGAGTGTCTTGGCAGGGTGCAGAGCAGCAGATGATCTGCAAGTGGCATCTGACAGCCAGGGAGAACTGAGAGTAGGCTGCCCAAAACCTGCGCGGGATAGGACCAAAGGAACAAGTCATAAATGCGACTTTTGGCACCAGGAGTGTATTGCACTCACTGCTGATCATCTGAACTGTTTCAAAGGTCTCTCCGTTTATCTTTGTGCTGCAGAGAGACACATTGTCTTGCAGGTTGATGAGGTTGAGAGCTGTGCCAATGAGGAGTTAGGCCCACTGCCCTGGAAGGGATGGCTTTCAAACGAGACACACAAGGTCTCTCCCATTTATAGCCACGGGAGATGCAATACCATTCTAATGGGAGCTATTATAGTTCTCGAATAGAGAATGTAACCAAGACAGAGGGAAAAAAAGGCGAATTAACTTGGAAAGAAAGTGGTGAAATGCACCGGTCATTGGAAGGGCTAGGAAGGGTTTTTTTTTTGTCCATATGTTTGAATTAAGATGGAAGGAGCACTAGCAAGTTTGAAGATAACTCCAGCAGGGACAGAGAGGGTTGAGGGGGAGCTTTTCTGGCTCTTATTTTTGGGTCACAGAAAAGCGAGCTGTGAGATCCCTGCCTGCATTAACTTGGGTGGCTGCACCAGCCTGTGTTAAAGGGAGGTGAACATAATATAATGGAGTTCAACTTTGTTTTTGTGCTGTGTGGTTTATTCAGGAGGATTACAGGCGCTTTTCAGCCTGTTACCACCTGGAGAGACAAATACAACGGAGCGCTGGCCAGAATAGGCTGCCCACGGAGCAGCAATAGATCTGCTATAGCCAAAGTTGCTGAAGGTTAAAAATGATGTGGCCAGAATCCAGGACAGGGGCAATTGCAGGGGGACGTGGTGGCCATGCATGGCCAGTGGAGCAGAGCAAAAAGGCTTGGAGTCGCGCGCTGAAGGAAGCCCAGGGGGGCTGTTAGCTATGCTGAGGCCCTTTGTGTGATACAGCTGCGAAAGCAAGCTTTAATAAGACCTCTTTTAAGTAAACCATCTCTTGGTATTTTCTTTTCTTTGGAGAGAAAGAAGGGAATCCCATCAGGAGTAAACACGTGGAGAAGCTCAAGACTAACAGTGCTGGGTTACAGATGAGTATCGGCAAGGGAAAGAAACCTTCCGTGCACATTTGCTGCTGTGAGTAGCATTGCTGCTGAGAGCACAACAGCAGACGTGTTCACTGTAGGTGAACTCCAGAAACTGGAGGCATCTCATTGCCTGTAGCTGCTCTGGATGCAAGGCCTCTTCAATTCAAGCAGTGACCCTGGGCTTCAGTTTGATGAATGCTTAGCTAGGTCTGCTTCTTTTGGAAGATTTAACTTTCAGTTTATTATCAACGTGAGCTCGGTGGTAACAAACACAAAGGTTGCTTTAAAGGGCTTATCATTAACACCGCTTCGTTAGGAGTGTGCATCCTTGGGATGATACTCTTACAGTCTCCTTGGAGCTCTGCTGCCAAGGGCAGGCGAGGTGGGAAGTGGAGCAAACAACACCAAGCACCACCTGGGGATGATGCTATCAAGTACTGCATCCATTCAAGGGATTCGTTGAGCAAACACATCATCTGGGGCAGTGCTCCTCTGCCAGGTCTTGTGTTGGGTGTGTGATGAAGCTGGGCTGCCCAACTGCAGACTGAGCTTCCCTTGGCCCCATAGCAGGAATCTTGTTGCATGCCAGGGACCTCCAGGCAAGGGTTTCATGATGCCTGACTGTGATGCTGTGCCATTCCCTGGACATCAACCCACCCCTGATGTGGGACACAGCCAACCAGCAGGTGGGTCAAATGTGAAATGGCCTGGCAAAAGTAAAGGATAAAATGAAGAGAAGAGAAGAGAGGAGAGGAGAGGAGAGGAGAGGAGAGGAGAGGAGAGGAGAGGAGAGGAGAGGAGAGGAGAGGAGAGGA
>JAUBOD010000332.1:194275-226025 GCA_032353885.1 Nothura maculosa
TTCCAGGCTGGAACAGGAAGGACAAGTGTGGTCCTGCATGTGGACATTTCCTTCTCAAAGAGAGGAAGGCAAAGGGCAGGAGGACCTGAAGTTAGAAGCACGAGCCAACCCCGCTGCTGTCAGAAGCCCAGCAAAACATGGTCAGGCACTCCATGTCCAGTTCGAATGTGCTCGGCATCCGCAAGGCCAAGGGCAACTTCGCATCGTGCGGGATCAGGTCCTCCCATAACATGCATTGCTATGGAAAACTTCACGATGGGCCCTGTGAAACAACTGGGACTCGTTCTGCGGCCACGCTGGAATGCACAAATCAGGAGTTGTTTTGAGGTCAGAAAGGAATAAGTCTTTTGCAGACAATTGATGTTGTTATTAAAAACATCCACGAGAGAGAGGGGGTGGGAGGGAGGTCCTCTTTCCTGTTTGGGAAATATTTTCTCACTGCACCCATCAAGCAAAGGAATTCTGCATGAAAAATGAATTATAAAAAAAAAAAGTTGCCGGGGCACACGCGCCTGAAAATGAATCATAGCAGGATCAGAGGTTTGGCTCAAAGCAGCATCCAAGACTCCGGAGCAGAGGCTAAATTAAAATGCAGGAGTCCTTCCTGTCAGCCAGTTGCTGTAGCTAGAGGAAATGCAGTTTCCTTAGAAGAAATGCAATCTCCTCTCCACAAAACTTCAGCAAAATTCATGAACTGCAGCTGGAGCCTGGGGGAGGTCTCCCACCAAGATGGACTTGCTGTTAGCAAGCACAGCAGCAAGGGCTGCAGGAAAGTGGGGATTGCTTCAAAAAAGAGTATAAACCCCAAATTAATGGATTAATCCTGTCACCCTGCCCTGCACAGCATTCATCTTCTAGCTCTAGGCAAGCAGCTTTTCCAACCGCATCCCAGAGCAGTAGCATCTCACTCCAGATGTGACCAGCTAAAAGCAGCTGTATCATGTGGCACCATCTGTGTGGCACTATGTCCACCCTCTTGTTGCAAGCAGCAAATCTAGATGTCCGGCCCATTTGTGCTACCTGGTGGCCCGCACTTTGCTGGCCTTGGACCAGCTTTCCCACACAGCTTCCATGCATGACTGGGAGTCAAGCATCCAGAGACCATTCCCACTGGCAAGTTTGGATGGAGAAGGCAATGGGTGAGGGGAGTCCACCAGAATAGACTGTGCTGGGAAGCCTCACTGATAGGTCAAATTTAGGCTATGGACATAACTTTAGGGTGCTTTTGGAAGGGAATATATTTGGGACTGACTTAATACCTTTATAAATCCTGTCCATGCTCAGGCCACCCCATGATCATGCAAGTACTTTGTTATACTCCTTCTTTGCACTGGACTTGCTGCTCATTGCTCCCTGACCTGTGGAGCAAATAACACCTTCTAGGCCAACATCTCCCCTCACCACCAGAGTGATGGTCACGGGCCCTGTATTAGGCCAAGATTCAAGATTAAAGTCCTCTCCAGGTGGAGAGCTGGATGATTTTAGAGACAACGCAGTCCATCTCTTGACCTGGATTGACTCAGATCCATCTCAGAGCATTGTACTGGACATCCTCAGTGCTGTGTGAGGCAGGCAGGAGCTGTGGGGCTCAGCTCTTCGGGTAGATTGCCTTTTACAAATGGAAAGTCTGGTGGATTTGCTGGGGATGCCAGGGCTGTAGCCCCAGTGAACTGCTTTGAAACGTTCCAGATCTGCAAACTATGTCAGGGGCGCTCTAAGCTGTGGAGCTAATTGCCTGTGATAAGCTAATTAAAGGGAGCTGATAAAATCTACTGAGGATCCCAGGAGTGTGAAGAAGTAACGGCCTCCTCAAAGACAGGAGCTCATAGACCCCTCATATCACTCACCCTCCTCTTCCCCAGTCATTGAGAACTTGTCAACACCTCCGCTGGGGCCTGGGCTGTCTCATCCTCATCTATCCATCCCTTCCTTGCCTCGCGTGTCTTTGGACAGTCACCTTGTGGTTACACGTGTGAGATGTTGGCATGGAGTTCCATAGCTGCATCCTGCTTTAACTAGTGGTTACCAGAGAACTTGGGAAGCATTGATGTCATGAGGCTAGGAGATTGGTGACAGCATCCTGTTCCCAGGAGATCCCAGAGAGGATGGAATAGAGCTGACTAAAGAGCCTAGAGCCCTTCTGATTAGATCGAGATCTTTTCTGCGCCTTGTTTCCCCCCTCTACAAAAGCGGATGCAACTGTGCCCTGATGTGGGAAGACGACAGCAGGATTTGTTAGCACCAGAGTGTGCAAGACTATAAGATGGCATTCATCAGGGCTGATGAATGATAGGGTGATACATCTAGGACTGCAGCAGCGACTTCCATGGACCTCTTGCATGGAGAGGATCCTGTGCTCGCTCTGTCGCTGTGCTGGCCCTCTGAGATCCACTCCAGCCCAGGCAGCAACTGCTGTTTTTAGCCTGGAGCCTGTTTCAGAGCTACCATTAACAGTAGCACTGCTGCTCTGATAAGACAGGATAAGCCTGTCTGCCTTTGATAAAAAAATCTCCAGGAAAGCAAAACACCCCGGGGTGATCCTGGGGTGGTGTTGCCCTGGCCTGGGTCATGACTGCGCCGAGCAGAAAGAAAATCTGCTTGTCCTGACACCTCCTGCAAACACTTCCATGTCCGCAGAAATGGGAGTGCCAATCAGGCACATAAGTCGGAGATTTCCTTCTTTCTTTGATGCCCTGATAAGGAAGGCAACAATAAGACAGTTCTGTTTGCCCAGGGCTTAGCTGTGGCCTCAAAGGAGAGCCCATAGTGGTGAGCAAACAGGCACAGTGGGCTCTCCACACCTGCTCCAGACATCCAGATCACAGCACTGGATCCGGGAAGATGAGAAAGCAAGGAGGAAAGGCAATCCCAGCATCCTTCACCTTAGCCAGGGCTGGCCCCATCACAGGGACGTGCAGTGCAGGAACCCAAGGAAACACCATGAGGTATCTGAGGCAGCAAGTTGAGAACTGGCAGCTCAGTGCAGCTCCTGAGAAGTGAGAGCAGAGCTGGGTCCAGCACCTAGTGCTTGTGTGCTCAGGCTATGCCTATCCTCGTCCTTGGTGCAGAGCTAGCCCTGTGGACATGACGGTTCTGCAGTCAAGAGTGAGTGCTGGAGCAATGGGAGGTAGGAGTGATAATGCTAAGGAGGAAAAAGGGCTGCAGAGAACTAGAGACCCACCAGATTCACATCTCCATAGCCAAGCACAGCACACACTTGTGCCTGCTCTGGGGGAGGAGGATTTGTGATCTGAGCACTGCAGGTTTGCCCAGGACCGAGATGGCTGTGAAATTCTTTGGTTGATAGGATAGCACAAAGGGCAGAGCAAGAGGAGCAGATACAACATATGTAGGAGATGGGCGTCCCAGATTCCTACAGCCTATAGGCACCACCCAACCTGGGAATGATTAAATGGGGATTAATTTGCAACAGCCTAATGCATTTTATTAGCATAATAAGCACGTGATGTGTTGGTGCTTAGCCCCGGGCTGCCAGAATGACGCTTTCCATGTACGCATGTGCCTCAGCTAGCGTTTTACAGGCAAGCCCCCACAGCTGGCAGGTATAGGAGGAACCAGCCCCTTGCTAAATACAGTGTGACCCCTTGTCCTACAGCAGCAAAGGGAGAACTATGACCCCAGCAAAAGGCTTTTGCAGGGGAGATTTCCCTAGGAAAGTCCAATGTTCAGAGAGTCTTGAAGCCAGTCAGATGCCCAGGCTATTTCTTCTCTTTGAGGAAGCGTTGCCACATGGGCACGAGTCCCTTTGCTTCAGACCACTTTACCCAGCAGCTGGAACATCATGGCTGGGATTCCTGAGGTAGGTGCCCCAGCCCAGGCAGCCTCTTGCCTCCCAGGACAGATGTTGAGGCAGGATGGTTGGGGAATGAGCAGTGCACAGATCTCTCCTGGGACATGGATAGCCAGGGAAGGAGAATGGCCTGTGGCCTAACCCAGCACTCACTGTGACAGAGAGGCAGGGCAGCCACTTGGTCCCATGCGGCGAGGTGAAAACAAGTGTGCTGATCTGCCAGCTGCTCCCCTGAGCCCAGCCAAGCAGAGAAATCAAAACCCTTCCCAAGAACTGTCCTCTGTCAAGCTTGGGTTGCTGCCTGGCACGTTGAGTGGTGGAGCTGAGGTTTGTAACTCATGGGGAAGGATGTGATAAGCACTGCCAAAGCTTCCATAGACCTGGTGGGAAGCAGGATGCTGCAGGGAGTATTTGCCAGGCACCTCTGCAGACATGGACAAGAACCATTCCCAAACAGGTCACAGAATTTTCTGTATGGGGACAACAGATACATCAAGATAATGCTGCTCCATTGTGAATACTGCTCCTTGTGGCTTTTGTCCATGCTTTAAAGCATCCCAGCTCACACAGGGACAGGTGTTGTCTGCAGGAATTTGCTGTCTCCAGCAAGGATGTTGTCTGCTGGGCAGGTGGTCCTCTTGTGCCTGCTGAATATGAAGCCTGGTAGGACATAAATGCAGTGGTCACTTGCACAGAGTAGCTGTCCCCAGTGCAACAGGGGATGAGGCAATGCAACTGTGCTGCTGCTCCCAGCACAGAGTAGCTGATGGCAAAGCTGACGGCTGGGGAAGGAGGACATGATCCTTGAAAGGTGAAAGCTGTTGATTGAGCCTCTGAAGCAAAATCCTGCCAGACCCTGTCTTCAGAAAGGTGCTTTTTGAGCCAGACTGCTCCCCCAAGAAACCTCTCTAGAACTTACTGAGTCTCCCCATTCACACTAGCGCCTGCAGAAGCCCTTGGGAGACCAGGGAAGCATCCCAGTAGTGTTTTGTAGAGCAATATGTTCTCTCTCCTTTTTTTGGGGTGGGCACCTGTGACACAACCTGAGTTGGAACACTTGGCTTCTGTTTGCTGTCACTTTCCTCTCTGTGAAGTGAGAGTTGACATGCGGGTTGGCCTCTGGGAAAAGGCGGTAGATTGACCATACAAGGGACACACTTATGCTGATGTTTACAGCCTATGGTCGCTCCATTGGGCCACAGGGTCTGGGCAGTGACAAGGGGAAGTGCCAGAGGGATGGTGGCAAAGGTGATCCAAGTGCTACCAAGGCTGTGTGTCACTGCCACAGGCTGTCAGTTGGCTACAGTTAGTCCATGACTTCAACTTCTTCTGGGCCCGTGAAGGTGAAACTCCTTTTTGGGTACCATCCAGAGATCTAAGTGTAGCTCCCCAGCCTGTCCCTGTGAGCTGCACAATAGACATATAACCTGAGCAACACGAAACTTGCTGGGAGGTGACCAGCCACCTTTATTACAGGACTTCTCAAACTGCTTTTGCCTTCAGCTCCTTTTGATGGAAGATCCGCCTGGTGCTGGTTGAACAATTCCCCTAGCCATGCTCCCAATGAGATTGGGAAATGATGGAAGGTTAAAACAACACGCTGCGCTCTCGAGCACACTCTGTTTGTTTTTAAACAAGAGCTTGGCACAGCCCGACCTCACAGGCAGTTGAGTTAACACAACCAGAGCAACAGTGACTGGGCACACGAGTGGAGTGGTTTGAAAGTGGGTCTGCCCTGGAGGAATTGCAGCCTGAGCTGGCTAGTTTCAAGCTGCTTTGCACAGCTTTTACCTCTCGGTTGTGGGATAGTCATAGCCAAGTTTGCCATTTCCTTGGGGCAGTTATAGAAGCAGAGATGAGATTGTGTTCTTGGTCCCTTTAGGATGAGCAGTTTTAATAGCAACTCTGGAAGCTTTTCCCTCTTTGCTGCATCCATTGCATTATCAGGCCCATTGCATTTCAAATAACCTTTACTCTGAATATTTTGGTTCTTTCAATATCTGTTTCTGCTATGACTTTAACCCTCAAGTGGCTGATACTTTCCTGCACTGGAAGTGTGGGAAAGCTTATGAGAAATTGTCTTGAGCAGGGGCTTACCCTGGGCCAACAATGCCTTGTGTGTAGGATGCTCTGGCTCCCCCTGCTTCATCCCAGCTGGATCTGGGACAGGGCCCCAGGTCATGCTTCACTTTTTAGCTGTTGAGCTGTGATTTTAAGAAAGAAATGCAAAAGTGTTTGGGGAGATAGAGCTGAGGACAAGAACTTGGGGACTGAGATGCTGATTTGGTACCTTGAAAATCATCCTCCACCTTGCAGAAGTTCATAGCTGCCTAATGTCCAAAGTGGGCTCCTAGGAGGAAAGCACTGAGCTGGTGTAAGGAGCTAGGGAAGGTCTTTTTGCAAAGCACAAGCTCCACAGTGGTCATAGGAAAGCTGCTGTATCCAGTAAAACAGAAACCACAAAGGCCAACAGTCTAAATAGATAAATTGTTCCCAAGTGGATTCCCCTTGGGCTCCAAATAAACATCAACACTTACTAAGTACCTCTGAGCTCAGTTTAGCAGGCAGTGCAAGGCAGCCTGTTGTGTACTTTCTCTGATAACCTGTGGGTTGGAGGGTGAGTTTTCCCATCAGCTCTCGCCTTAGGAAGGCACCTGGGTGGTTTACAGGATACAAACAATTTCTTTCAAAGTATTTACAAACTCAGAAGCTGGATTTGGATGACACAGTTAATAAGAAAGCATATGGCTGCCTAGGTCTCCCAGATTGAAATGAAAAGTCTGTTTCTTGCACTTCTTGACATTTCCATTCTAAAAAAAAAAAGTTATTTTCAGGCTTAAGCATGCCTGTAAATCTCCTGCATGATGCCTGATTTCAGAAAAAAATCTTTTGGTCAAATTCTCAACTACTGAAGAAAGGGAGGCTCCTACTACATCACTGAGAACATGCCCATTCACATAATTCTCAATATGATCATTCTGGGACCCAAATACGGGTGCCATGCACCAGTCCCAATGTGAAATGCAGGAGACACTGGCATGAGCTCATCTGGCTGAGTCCCTTGTTAGCTCTTCATCAGCACAGATGCAAGGTCCAGCTGGAGATCTTGTTCCACTGCTTAGAGAAGGTGCCTCATGGCCCTTGTCAACATAGGCTCATGAACTGTCGATGAGACTCAAGCCTTCATCTCCTTCATCTCCATCCCCATTGACTATTGATGGATAGTCAACTGCCTGAAGGCTTTGAACGAGTCATTGAAGGTCAATGCAAATGTCCCAGAGGATTCAAGGCATGGACATGCAAATCACGGAGGCCTCACTGTCTGAAAACAGCTGTTTGCCACGTGTGTCAGTTAGCAATGGGAAGATGTGATCAGAGATGGTTAAAATCTGGCTTTTAATCTGAACATCTTAGAGCTGTACATCACCCAGGAATAAATCTTGCTCTTTATCCTGATTCTTCCTGTCAGGCCAGAAATATCATGTGGACTGCCTGGAAATACCTAGTGAAATTTGGGTTCTTCAGTCCAATCTGGAACTAATAACTGTGGAAGCACTTACAAAAGTATCTACCTTCCCTGAAATTAAAAAAAACGTATATCATAACACATTCAGACAGGTTCACATTACCGGTTAAATCATGAGTTGTGTCTCTCACCATTGAAGCCAGCTCCGGTGGCATCGGATGCTGGAAGAGTGGATAGGGAAGAGTGGATAGGGAACCACCATAACTGGTTTGTAGAGACTGCTGGACTTTTGAAGGAATATCATGCTATTAAAAAAAAGCTTTGGTCTCACAGAACTGGAGCTAAATTAGATTACTGTGAATATTGTCAAAATAATCCCCATTAGCTGATCTGAGAGGACCCATTCTTTCCTCTTCTTGGGTACGGTCTACAAGAAGCTCTGGACATTTTCAATGTATCTGTTCTGAAAACCACGGGACAGCACAGTCATTTCAAGGTACTAGTTCTAAACTTTCCCAACTGTGTGCTGTCCAGCTTTGACATCCCACATCTGAGCTGGCTCAAGGTGCTGGCGGGCAGTTGGAGGTGCCCGGTTTAGTCATATCCTCAGCTTGAGTGAGGGAAAATCTCCAAATCACATTCATAGGCTGGATCGCTCAGATGCTGACATTCAGCATTTGCTTTTCCTCTCTGGTCCGTAGCAACTTTGAAAGTTCACTCTTCCTGCTAACACTCCTGCTAGTAAACCAGGTTGCTTGGGAAGTCTGGTCTACAGAGGCAATTTGTTTATATAAACAGCTCTGCTGGACTAGAATAGCTCAGCAGTTGCCAATGCCCACTGCATGCAGCCCATCTCTGTGCTCATCACTGCGCTATCTGAGCACCCACTAGCAGCACTAATCTTTGTCACTGTCTGTTGGTGCTCTCCAGGGCCTGGAGTGCAAGCAGGAGGGAAGAGGACCCACAGACATCCTTCTAACAGGACTCTGTCCCTCCTCCCGCCACGCAGCTCCTATGTCTTCCCATCTCATTCATTTCCAGCTGAGTTTGTTTCTTCAGGCCGCTCTCAATTTATCCAGATACCTAGGGTCTCCCTATCCCTAATCCCAGTTGTCTCCAGATCCATCCAAGACAATGCTCCCTGGTCAGCCACCCTTTCCTGGCACCTAACACTTTGGCTGATCTCTCCCTCTCCACCCCATCCTGTCTCTACAGGCTCTGTTTTGAGCTTAGCTTAGCCAGTAAAAATAAAACACTCAGGGAATTTAGCAGCAAAACTCAGTTTTGATTGAGCACATGCCCCATTTTTCAGCGACTTACAAACTCAGTCAAATTTTTCAGGTCTTCTTAGAGACAGTGAAAAGCACATCCCTACCAAGGAGCAGTGTTTTTCTTCGTAAGTCTTGGCTTCAAATATAAGGCTGATAAATTTTCTTTAAGGAAAGAAATCCCCAAGTTTATTAGCATTGGCACAACACTGTATTTTTCACTAGCCTTGTTTCTCACTAGCAGTTGAAACATTTTAGCAGGAAGTTTTCCAGAATTATTCGTTCTGAGTCAGACATTCGGTTCCAAATGTTTTAGTCCAAACAGTGAGTTTGGCATTTTTTATGTAAAAGCAAACAAGAGTCTTATCATTGGAAATCTCAGGCAGGAATAAGTATTGCTGTTACCAACTTGAAGTCCACTATTGCAAAGTGTTCTCACATCCTGCAGAACCAAAGTCAAGCAGGGGAATATTTCCAGGACCTCTTGGGAGCAGCATGGAACCCCCAAGAACGAGTCTGGAGGAGGTGGACAAGACCAGAGTTTCTCTACTGATGTTATTTTCACCTGGAATTGCCATTCCTTAGTTGTTTTTCTTTTCATGCCTGCAAATCTCTTCTGCCATCATTTTGTTTTTGTGCAATCAGGATGACTTTATCAGCATGTTCCACCCCAGGGCCCTTCTCTCTTGCTTCTCCTGTGGCTGCAGTACGGACTCTTCCTTGGTTGCCCAAATGATGGATCAGAGGGCTAGCAGATTCTTCTGCAAAGCTTTGGCCCCAACCAAACTCAAGGAGTGCTCAGGGGTGAATCAGCAAGAACGGGACTTTCCTTCATCAGCTCCTTTCTGCTGCAGGCTGGATTTGTGGATTTGGGGCTAAGGTTTCAAAGACGATGCCGAAATATAGCTGTGCATTATGTGGTGTGTTTGCACACTTTCCTCCTTCCCTTCACTCCGTCAGGACACAGGACCTAGCACAGACCCTTTGCCTCCCTCTCCCAGCGACAATACACTGATGGATTTCCCCTTTGATGGACTAGTTTAAGCAAACCAAACCTATTCCCAATCCTCCTCAATATGCAGACTTAACAGCACATGCAAATAAATTTTCCCAAGCAAACATTTTTGTCTGGTGTCACTCAAATGGGTCTGTGGCTAATGGCACCAAGCTGGGTGGGAGAGCTCTGCTTTGGCCCTGCAGCCCTAGTGGCTGGTCCTGTGAGCTTGCCCTGCAAGCAGGGATGGAATCAGTCACTCGGCTGCAAGCGTGATGTGCAGTTCCAGTGCTGATGACTCTGACGGCTCCAGTGACCATGCACTGGCAGTATCATGGAGTACTTCACTCCTACCAGGGCCTGTGTTCATCCATGCCCTTCTGTTTTGCTGCAATAGACATGAATATAAATCCCACTCTCTGACTCAGAGGTGACCGTATTTGTGAGGCCCCATGGCTCTGCTCTGATTTCATGCCTGGCAGCTACCAAATCTTCCAACAAACCAACCAAACGACACTGGGCTGAAAGGACTCAATGTTTAGAGGATCAAGGGAACCACCCTGACTTGTCTATAGGGGTTTTCCCTTTATCTCCTTGTTTTAGTGAGCAGACAGATCTGTGCAATGCCTGGCTCCTCCACCTCCATTGCACACCTCACTTTATTTCGAGGGTGGAAAAAAAAAAGCCCTTCAAAAGAAAAAATGAAAATCTCAGGGGTATTTTCAGAACTAGGGAATCCATGGGCCTTCCTCCTGTGCTGCTCTGAGTTAGGAAAGAGGCTCCTGGCAGAAGTGGGTTTCAGCAGCCAACTGGATGGTAAGTCCCTATCTGCACCAGGCTATTGGAGTCACAAAGACAAGACATGCAAAGTTTCCTCCTGTAGGAAAGTAATCATGCCTGAGGCTGAACTAGTATTTTTCTTAGAAAAAAAAAAAAACCTGGAAGGCAAGACTTTTAAGGAGACTGATTCTACTCATAAATTCAAGTCAAACTTAGAGATGAGATTACTTTCCGCCTCTGGCTTCCTCTATCCTCTCTCTTCCATTTCCTTCCCCTTTTCCCCAAATTATTGTTCATAAAAATTAAAACAAAATGTGCTGAGGTTTTTGCTTGTTTTTTTTTTTTTAAGTGATTTTAATTTCAAAAATTGCCAACATATAAGTTTTGAAAGGGTGGGGTCTTTTGAAAGAGTAGGATCTTTTAAAAGGGCAGCCTCGAAGCATTGTCATTGCTGAATGAAAACCGCAGAGAGGAATGTGTCCTAGGAGATGCAGCGCCATGGATGTGGGGCCTGGGGGACATCGTGGTAGCAAAAAAGACCGTGACTGCAGCTTCCATCACACATCTCCAGCCAGCTCCTCTGTGTCAGATATCTCCTTCCATTCTTGCACATGGAAAACCCTATCTGTGTTGATCTTCATCTATGAATTAATTTGACCAAGATCAAAACCATTTTTTTAATTAAGAGATATTGCTGTTGATGCTTCTTTGACAGGCTCCATACTACAGCTCTCCTCTTTTCAGATCTAGCCATCTCTATGCTTCTAAACATCTGCATTTAACTGATATCTGGTTGTTCATATCAGAGCCTAGCAGTCCAGGTAGGGACTGTTTGATGAAGGTATGTACATCTGTGCACAATAAAATCAGCATGCAAAAGGCTAATGAAGTCCTTGGCAAAATAAGAGAACAAAAGGAGCAGGAGACAGCAGCACTGAGCTCAGTGCAAAGCAGTTGGAACCAAAACACTTCCCAGCACCTGGCAAATGGTCTGCTCCCAGTCAGGTCTGCTGCGTGTCTGCAGACCATGCAGATGCATCTTCTGTGCTGGGTGAAAAGGATAGCCTGAGGAGCATTGGGGATGTTGATGCTGGGATGTGATTCTATTACAGCCACCAAAGATTCGTTTGTAGAAAGAAAGGATGGGTTACTGAAGAGCCACTTAGGGTAGTGGGAAAATTCAAAACATGAAATAGTGTCTGGAAATTAAAGCCAGGCCAATTCATGTTAGAAACAAGGCAAAATGCTTTAGCACAGTGGGTGATTAACCATAGGACTAGGGGAAGGGCGGGTGGTAGCCTCATTTCCTGAGTGCCTCATGCCCAGGCTCCGTGCAGCTCCACAAAACATGCTGGGGCAGAGCACAAGGAGAGTTCTCCATGCACGAGTACCTCTTACAGACAGATGTGGGACCTACGGGTAACAGCAGGTATCACAGTGTGCTGCTGGATCTGTGAAATCCAGCTCTGGTGAACCTTAGAGTTTGCCTCCATCGAGCATCTCCCGAGCTCCTACCACTTGGTTTCTCTGAGCTGTAGTGCCAGTGTGATAGATCCTATCATGGCACAGCCTTGTCTCTAGCAAGGATCTTTCCTATGCCTGGATGGGGAAGTCAGACCAAACCTCTCCCACTGGGCACCTGTAAGGACATCAGGTTAGAGACTTACCTGACTGTTAGTGTTGACTGATGGCCAACAGGACACAGAATCTGAGTATTCAGGGCTCAGACACTTGGGGATAGAATGGGAGATAATAATTTTGATTAAATCAAGTCTCCTTGAGTTGGTTTGGCCCACACTTTCTGCACAAATATCTATATTCAAAAGGAGGATGAAAAACCATCCATGTGCCTGAGATTAAGAGGAGATCTCCATCTGCCTGGTGCCCAGCAAAGTGCCCTGGTGCTGACAGAAACCATGAGGAAGAAGAGCATTTTATCTGTTCTAGAATGAGATTAGTTTCTACGCTAATTGAAAAATGTGTATGTGCTAGCTAGAAGGAAGAACCAAGTCTTCCATGAGTTCACAAAGCTCCGTGGATAAATATTTCCTCCTGTTTGTCAACTGGGACTAGTTCCTGTGGCTTGTAGTTCTTAAGATACAGTTTTCAATGACTCTCAAGTCTTTGAACAATGGAGATGTGCCTGCAGGGTCTGAAACCTGTAGCTGGGATAACAGACCTTCCAATTGGGGAACTTCTTTGCTTCCTTTTCCAAAATCAAGTCCAGAGGCTGGTGCCTCTAAGGGTAAAGGTTGCATATAGCTGGGAGGATTTCTGGGCTGTTGCCTCCACATCACAGCCACCATCCTCCTCTTGTCAGGACAAAACCTGCAGTGAAGCCACTAGCCTGAAATTAGTCTTTGGTTCTCACTACAGCCATATCCTTGCTGCATGATCCAAGAAAATGGCTTAATCTGCGTATCTTATTTTCTCTTTTGTAAAAATAGAAATGGTACTTTAAATGCATCGCCACCTCCCTTCTGCAGGCTTAGAACATAAGCTGTGCAGGGCAAGAATCATCTCTAATCCTCTACTTGCACAGAAGTTAGTGCCACAGAACCGTGGTGCTGGCAGGGGCTACTCAGCACGCCACAAGAAAAGGAAAATACCATAGTTGAGCGGCTGCTAATGTGCTCCTAGCAAAAGCTCAGAAAGCTCTTCCCGAGATTAAGATGGAAGGGGAAAAATCTACAAAGGGGAATGCAGAAAGCACTGGGTGCATGCCCCTCATTTGTTTTAGATGCCAACAGCCTGTTTAACTGCACTTGCAGTGTCAGCAAATGCGTCCCTGGGACAGGCCAGCCATAAAAAACAGCAATTCCCTCTGTGGACAGGAGCTGGCTCTCTGTTCTTGATTGTCTTGTCCCGTTCAGGTGTCCTTAGATGAAAGTGTTGTCTATGACTGGTGTCAAGAATCTCACTTACTCATGGACAACAAACCTCTTTGGGGCTGCTCTTCTCACTAGCAGCAAGTTGGCCGTTGCATCTCCTGCTCTGGAAACATTTGGATCTGGTGGGGAGATGATGCCGTGCCTCACTGCATTAGCCAGAAAAAATCAAATTGCAAGAGGAAGAGTAGAGAGAGCATTTCTCATCCCACAGTTTGGAGGCAATCAGAGTTTTGCTCTCTATCTACCCTCTGGTTGCATGTCAAGAGTTATTCGGGGATTGTTCCCGATAAATAATCCGGAACTACACTTTGATTTTCTGGGCTGAAATTTGATAATTAAGCAAATACAGCACATCTTTGTCTTGGGTAAGCACCATAAGGTAAACAGGAAGGAATGAGGGATTAAGATGTTTCTACTCTAAAGGAAGGTGACAAGCCCAGAGCGGTGACACCTTCGTGCAGAGCCAAGAGGCCCAGCTGTGGGTTGGCATTGCACAGATGTATTGTTCAGGGGTGAAGAGCAAACAAAAGCAAGGGGAAAGGAAAACAAACTATAAAATTCTCTGCAAAGCACATAGCCCCAGCAACTGCCTCTTGATGTTCCCTTGACAGCTCTGGGGTCGAGCTTTTGAAGTCCTTAAGTTTTCTTTTGCAACAGCTCCTTGTTAAAATAGTCCCTGTGTTGACATTAGGCTGCATATGGTGGAGAAATTTGGTATCTCCCAGCAGGTTAGATCACAGCAGATTCTGTCAAAGCAGAAGGGGATTTCTTGGTATGTGACTAAATGAGTGTCCCAGAAACAAGATAAGAGATGTTGATGCAAGTGGACAAAATTTTATTGGCACATCCCAGGCCACAGATATTTGATAGAACCTCATGCTGCAGGTACCAAACCATGGAAGAAATACAATGGCAGAAAGAAGTTCAGAAGGTTTTGAACCAATACATGGAGTTTAAATATCCATATGTACTGGGACTGCATGGAAAGGCAAGTGTTGGGGAAAATGGGCCGGTGGTGCTTGGAAGCTTGTCTTTCTAACAGCTCAAGGGAGAAACTTTTGTTCCCCTCATGGTGCAGCGAGTTTGTGGTAAAATTGGTGGGGCCAAGAGGGTTTTGCACAGCCACCAGGAAATGGTTTTGAGGTTATCTCTCCATGGGGACCCAGCTTTTGAGTCACTAACAGTGGGGAGAGGCAAAAGATGTGTTTCCTGCTCTAAGTCACTGTGGTGATATCCTGCAGAGTCTCAGTGCTTTCAGACCCCACACTACTCCAAAAATCCAGGATTGCCACCACAATGTCGATTTCCCCGAGGAGGTTTGGGTTAGCAGAGGGTTTCCCTTAGCTAGTAATGGCATCGTAGCATCCCCTCCTTGGACACCCTCCTGTTTCCATCACAGATATGTGGTCCTAAGGCAGGACTCAATGTTTAGTGTGCAGACCCCATGGGGTAGATGCCTCCATGGTCCCCTTGGGATGCCACTGGTGACCGTTCCTGCTCTTCTCTCCACAGCCTGCAACTGCAACCTTCATGCCCGGAGATGTCGCTTTAACATGGAACTCTACAAGCTGTCGGGGCGCAAGAGCGGAGGTGTCTGCCTCAACTGCCGGCACAACACGGCGGGCCGGCACTGCCACTATTGCAAGGAGGGCTTCTACCGCGACCTGACCAAGCCCATCTCCCACAGAAAAGCCTGCAAAGGTATGGGAGGGATGGGACCACACACACATCCCAATTCTCTGATTCTTCCCCTTCCTGTTGCCACAGCTATTTCAATGACCAAACTCATGCTACTCCTTCTTCTCCCCAAACCAAAAGTTCAGAATGGCTTTTTCTGTCATTCATCACCCCCTGATCTCCCCAGCCCCCTTGCGAGGAGAAGACCATGAAGATTTTAAAAAAATTCTCACTACTGAGGATGAATTCCAGAATATTTTCAATCTTTAAAGGGTTATTTTCTCACTTATAGCTTATATATATCCATATATATATATATATTATGTATTACTGTGTTATTCTGTTTTTTGCACACCTCTGCTCTGATGCCGCTTTGTCATGGCCAGCACAAACATAAAAGTGGACAGGGATAGATCCCAGCTACAGGGCTAGCATCTCAAAGCAAGAACTACAGGTTTCACCCACAACTCCCTGATTTGCCAGAACTGCCATGAGTCTGTGGTGCCGGGTGACATTCAGAGCCTGCATGAGCTGGTGCAGAAGCGAGAGCAGACAAAGGGTTAGGGGAACAAAGATGCCAAAGGGAACATCCCAGGAGCATCCCATGCAGCAGCGGAGCCACTCGCTTTCCAACCAGTTTTCCCTGGCGGGCACCCCAGCATGGTCAGCCACTGTAGAAGCAGCGCTGGCCTCTGCCAAAGCCAAAGCCCCACGGGCACCTTGCTCTGTCGGGAGGCAAAAACAGCGGCCAGCCCACCCACACACCCGCCTGCTTCTCCGAATGCGGGGCCGGGAGCCAGAAGGGAAGAGATCCCATCCCCTTGCAGCCTTCCACCCGCGGGGCAGCCATGAACGCCCAAGGCACAGCCACCTCTCTGTGTTTTCCTCTCACTACATTGTTTTATGTAAGAGCAACTCCTAAAAATCAACTTTTTATTTTTTATTTTTTTAAAAAACTTTCCTCAGTCTGCTGGAGGTGGCAAAATAAATCAAACACAGGTTTGAACCTCAGCTGAGGAGATACCAGAAAGCTTCATCTGTCTTCTGTTTAAACGCTCCATTCCACAAGGAAAGGAAAGCTTTTTGGCCTGGGTTGGATATTTTTGGCTGGGAAGCTCTAGGTCTTCAGCGTTTGCATTTTATTTTTTTTTTTAATAAAAATGCTCTTCATGTTTTTTCCACTGAAAACAGAAACTCTTTGCCAAACAAAAAAAAAAAAAGAAAAGAAATCATTGACTTATTTAGTCCTGCTCCCCACTTTTTTCACCTTGTAAAAATGATTTCAAGGAGCTGCTTGCAACCCAGTTGTGACATTTGCAGCTTGGTGAAGGTGCACAATGGTGGGACATGAGCAGAGCCCATAGTGGGAGAGAAAACTGAAATTTGGGGAGGATAGAGAGGCCAGAGAGCTGATGGAGAGGGGATCCCAGAGGCTCCTCCAGAGCTACCTTTCCCATTTGCTGAATTTCTCTATTAACTGCTTTTGCAATAGCTCTCCAGATCTCCCCTTGCCTTCTTAAATGACTCCTTCTAATGAAACTTAAGATCAACAAATTTAAATTCTTCTTTAACCCTCCATGATTTATAAATGCAGCTGTTGGATCTAATAAACACCAAGGTGCAATGAATATGCTTAGTAAATGAGCAGCTCCCTGACTCTCAGGGTCTTAGCACAATTTCATGGGATTTGGAGTGGTTTATTGTCAGCGTAATCCAGTGTCCTGTACAGACACAGATGAAATGAGGTTTCCTACAGCAAAGGATATTCCTTTGAAAAATAATTTTCCTGAGATCTGGTTATGATTTAGGAAATTCTTTTTTTTCTCTCTGTTTTCCTTCACTGATTCAGGGACTATTCTGAAATAATTGTAAAAACAGGCATTTAGGAAGAATCATCACCTAATAATTTCAGCCATTTCTCCATTGATAACAATATTAATTTAACATCTCACCAAGCCATCTGTCCATGGGCAAAGCTCTCCCAGAATCTCAAGTTGACCGAATGTGTTTAGAATTAAGAAATTAACTGTCCGGTAGCATCTGCCATCTCCCTTCCTTACAACTGCTTTACATCTCATCTCACACAGCAGATTGTGTTTTCTCTGGCAGACTAGATTCTTTCAACCATTACGTTGCTCAGTTCACATTTTACACATAATGCTTTTAAACAAAATGCATTTGATGAATTGATAGAGAATTTTCAAGGAATTGTGCGGCAAATTTATCCATCCTCGCAAGCATATGTTAGCTAGGGTTAACTTAAAACAAATGTTCTATGACAGATCTGCTTAAAATGTTTTGAATTAATTCAATGTCATTAATTCAGCCTAACAGACACATTCATTCAGCTAAACCATTCTTCCTCTTCCTCGTGTTTCTTATCTTTCACTCCATTCTATAGATTAGGTTACATATCTTAATTCGTGGTGCATGTAATGTCGCATAATAGGGAACGATAGTGGCATAAGTTGTGTTATTTTAAGTGATGGCTTGAATGCCTTGTTTTGGTAACTTACTTTTTCCCCAGTTATCAGTGTTAAAAAGTTTGCATGTTGACCGTGTCTTTTCCTCTGCAGAAAAAAGCACATGCTGCAAACTTTTGCACATATTGGAGGACTATGGTGTGAGGTTGAGACAGTGCAATACATGCTGAGCAGAAAGCAAAGCTAGGCAGTGCCATCCTTCCTAGAGTGATGAGGTTTTTTTAGTAAACTTACAATGTAATGCACCTCATTTTTATGCTATTTTAATGAGCTGAAGTTGTCTTAGCAGCACTTGTAGCCTCGTAGAAGCTGGACTTTAAAGGTGAGTTCTAACATGATGGTAGTTAACCACACAGTACTGCAGTTATGCCATGTTGCTCACTTGAAGGTTTGCTTCCAGTTCTTTTCTGGAAGCAAAAAGAAAATCCATCAGTAATCAGAGATGCCATGTCCCAGAGCCGTGCAACAGGCAGAGCACGGCATGAAGTCTGAAAACCACATGCAAAAGAACTGAGGAGAGATGGAGCAGGGATAGTGCACGAAGTGGCAATTTTGGAGGTGTGCCAGAGCCTACTAAGACGGAGCTCTGAGCTAAAGGAGCGCTATGACCACTGCCGGTGGGTGGTCAGGCAAAGTGAGAGACCAGTTACTCAAGTAAGAGCTTGGGTTGCCCCAGAGTTTTGAGGTCAGAATGCACAAGTGTTCTCTGCTCAGCCTTGCATGGATGTGCTTGAGTTGGACCATAGGTCTGGTCTTCTGCCATAGGGCATCTGTGGCCTCCTTCCAAACAGCTCAGACATAGGATGGACCTTCCCTCTGGCAGCTGCGCTTGGAAACCTGCTTCCTAGGGACACCGTTTAGGTGTGGGGGCTCTCCTGGCAATCTATCTCCCTGATATTATTTTTAACTTTTAGCAACAAAAACCCCGATGTGAAATGTTGAATGCTCATCATTTAAAATTTGGAACAAAGATGGATTGTTCTTTCTCACTGATATTCTGTGAGAGCATGAACAGCTCTCAAAACACTGAAACTATATTTCCCATTTCTTTTGCTTTCCCTCTGCTCCAAATGATGTTGCAAGTGAAATTCCATGTCTGGATCCTGCAAACCTCTGTCCATTCCATTCTGTCATGAGCTGCTATAAATCACTGGTGTTAGTTCTCTTGATTAAATTCACTCCTGATATTTGCCAGATTATTGGCACTAATGTAATCCTGTTGGAAGAGAAACTCTACAGGGCTTTATGGATTTACTATAAAGCAGCTCTGCACTTTGAGGAAAGGATTTACACACTTTTTGATGAAAAGATGACAAATGATACGTGTTGTGAATGCACTTTTGCTGAAGCTGCCAGTGTCAACCGATTGTGGAGGGGCAGAATTTGGCACATGGAGGGATCACATTCATTAGAACATAGGGTTTTGGTTAAAAAAGGAATTGGCTGCCTCCACCATGCTCTTCCAGCCCTATATCTTTGGTGATCCTGACAGATCTTTTTATTTGTTTGGAAAGATTATTGGCCTATGCAAAAGAGTGTTCCCAATTTACCTAAATGCCCCAGTTTGCACACCCAAGGGTACAAGATTTTGACATTGCTTTTTGGAAACAGTTTGGGTTCAAATGGAGGGAGAGTGACTACAATTTTTGCGGGCTGCATTTTCAGACCCTGGGTTTGGTAGGTGCAGATGCTGATTCCTCCCACCAAGCTACAGGCATTGGATTAGAGATGTGCACTAAAGTAGCTGGACCCCATGACTCCTGCTCTATATCTCTGAGATGAGAGCCCTGGAGATGGGTCAGTGGGAGGTGCTCCCCACCTCTCTACACTGACTATAGAGGGAGCTGCTTGCCCAGTTTAAAGCACAGAGTTCACTTTTACATGGCTAAAACCAAGGCAGATGAACCCTTTTCCTATTGTCTAGACCTTCCCAAAGAAGTTGGGGGTGCAATAGGTGGCCAGGGTAAAATCCATATTGTAGGAAGTGGAGTGAAGGCTGAGGATGAGCTCCACAGTCAACCTCATGCTGAACTTCCACTGTTGTTCTCTTCTGACTTCTACATGTAAGACCCCGATGAAGAATGTGGAGAGACCCTGGAGAATCACTGAATGAAACACCTCAGCCCGTGACTGTCTGGGGATCTTCTACCAATCTTTTCTGAGAAGGACTTACTCTGCCATACCATGGACTGGCTTGGCCACTGGAAGATGTCTCCTGGCCTTTCCTCATCATAGTGAGACATCTCTATCAAAGTGGGTCAGTAGACTCCATCACATCAGCACAGGGAACTAGGTTCTTCTGGATATCAGTTTGTTAGATCTACCCTTGATGTCAATTCTAGGAGTAGATAAACTGCATCCCAGGAGAGATGGTTTCTCTCCCAGCAGTAGCTTCATATTGATGCTCATCTCTAGTCCTTGTGTTTGTGTTCACACAGTGAAGTCCAAGTCAATAAATTCTTTGAATGCCACCAGAGGAGTTGCCTTTCACTATGAAAGTTTACTTCCCTTTCTTTTCATCTTTTCTTCATCTTGGAAAACTAGTTTGAGCTATTATTTAAATGAGAGAGGAGCCAATCCTTAGTACTGGCAAGATTTGAATCAAGTTCTTGCATCAAGACTTTATCACTTCTGAAAAATCACACCACTGAAAAGGGCCCAGAAATTCATGACATTGATCTGTAAAATACAGACTTTATTTTCTCATTAGGGCATACTCTTCCTTTGCTGCATTAACTTTCTAGCTATGATTCTATACTGAATTTGTTAGTAGCTATGCTTTAGTCACCCTGTTCCCAAAGGACCAATAATTCTTTGTATTGATATTATTACAAGTGTGGAGTGCTGGTTTACGGTTTCTACATCTAAATCTTGTTATTAGCAACCCCCAGAAAAACAGACATCCATCTAAAAAATATCATAGACGTGCAGCTTTGATCTGTCCTGGGCACACAGGCACAGTCCATGGAAGTGTCCCAGAGCAAAGCATCTCACAGGAGGCCTGAGTGGGTCTGCCACAAAGTGCAGCCGCCTCCAAGGAATGCAGAGGGCCTCTGTGTCCCCGGGCAGGGCCACACTCCTCACTCACTTGGGCTGGAAGGGTCCTAGTGTCAGAAACAGAAACAATTATTACAGAAACTCTTAAAATATTTTGAATTTGTACCACAAAATATAGAAGAGGAGGGAGTTTGAGTTCTTTTTTTTGTAATGAAGACTCTATCTTGATGAAACACCTTTATGTGGTCACGTCAGCTTTTACACATATATGATTTTAATGCATTAAGCATCTAATTCAAGTTAAACAGCCACTGATGTGTGACCCAGAGCGGGAAGAATTTGCTGCATTGGAGAGGTGGAATATTCCTGTGGCTCCACATAGCTATTGAGACACTTTCTAATTGCTTCAACATGGATGGGATCCATTTGCCAGCCTTCAGTCCTTCTATCCCTTTCATGCACACGTTCCAGTTCCAAGGATTTTCTAATTAAATCTAATCTATGTGAGCCATCAGCAAGGAACAACCCAAATGTTAGGAGCTCTGTGCAGCCCTTTTGTCTCCAAGACCAGGGCAATTCCACCATCTCCACCCAGCTCTTGGGGTGCAGCCATGCATGGCTGTTGGGGTCGGTGCCCCAAAGCATCTAGAAAACAAAACTATTGTGCTTCTAACTCTTGTTTATCCAAAGTCGTTGTACTTTTTAGTTTGTCTTGGGGCAATTTGCACCTCTGCACATCTCAAAGTGCTCCAGTATTGGTGCTCATTCTTAATTTCTGTGCAAATAAGCTGGAAAAGGGGTAAAATCTTGTTGTCTGATCTTCCTGGCAAATTCATTGCTGATTTTCTCTGGTTCCAGTAAGAGATGCTTCCCCAGCATCCAGCAGCATTTTCATAGAACTTCGATTTCAGTGGGATATATTTAAGGCAGTCTGGAATCGAAGTTTTCACATGCAGACAACCTGCAGAGCCTCCTGTTCCAGTCCTCATCCCAGACGGAGCACACATGTCTGTGCTCGGCTCCACAATGATTGGCCTACAAAAGTTGGCCTACAAATTCATTATCCAAAAACATAGAGGAAAATAAAAAAGCAAGAGAAAAAAGAAGAGAGAGAGAGAGCGAGCCCTGTCTGTGCCTGGTGATAACATCAGAGCAATTCACCTCAATGCCAAAAATATGCTTCGACTGCAGCTGTCTTAAAGCTCCAGGGAAGTCACTGATTTCACATATTGCTCTCGTCCAGGCATTTTCACATGATTTAACCCATTGGCAAAACCCTACTCTTCATCAGTGATAGGTCTTCTCACCCACAAGCCGGGCATCTCCACAGGAGTCTCAGCATTTCCTGCCTGAGAGAGTGGAAGCTGTTGCCCCTGGTCACTGGGCCCCTGGTCTCCTCCAGAAAGCCGCATCGACATTTCCTAAGCTCTTTTCAGCAAAGCTTCCCTCCCGTTCATGAACATCTTCTTTTTGACTTCCTGGTATTGGTAGAGAAAGCTTACATTTAAAGTCAAATTTAAAACAGACTTTGTTTAGGGAAGGGGAGGTACAGAAGGCGCCTTTGACGTATCTTCAAATAGGCTGGGAAGACATCTGGATATAAACAAGAGCATTGCGCTGGGACAGGACCTGACCTCCGGTGCAAATCTCCATGTGTCACTCAAATATGTCTTCCTGGCTGCTCAGGCAGCACCCAGTGCGTGCATCAGAAACATCCTCAGTTCCCCAGCCCTGGGATATATAAGATCTTGGATCATATATGTGTCTGTCACGGTACCAAGGGTCTCCCAGACCTCATCCCTCGTACTGGACACCCGTCCGCTCTTCCTTCTGTCCAGCTGAGCCAAGATGTGTCCCAAGCAGGAGTTCAAGAGAAGGAAAGCCCTTGTACTGGACACCCATCCACTCTTCCTTCTGTCCAGCTGAGCCAAGATGTGTCCCAAGCAGGAGTTCCAGAGAAGGAAAGCCCTTGTACTGGACACCCATCCACTCTTCCTTCTGTCCAGCTGAGCCAAGATGTGTCCCAAGCAGGAGTTCCAGAGAGGGAAGCACAGGGAGAGCCAGGTCAGCCTGAGATGCATCTCAGTAGCCAAGTGATAGCTCCCATTTCTTTTAGTGCAGGAGAGCAGGAAGGACTGTGCTGAAACAGCTCCAAAAGGTCTCAGGAAGAGAAGGAACATACTAGAAACTGCCAGGGACATTCTGAGCTCAGTGTGGTGGTTGCAAGGTCCTCTACTTCTTCCAGAGAGGCCAAGATGTTGTTGGAGGAGTTTAGGCCAGAGAATGTGGAAGGAACATTGACTTTTCCACTGTAGCTTGGAAAACTATCCAAGAGATGTCTGCAGGTTGAGTCCTAAAGTCACGCTAGATATTTGAAAGATCCAATATTTGAGGAAAGTTTAGACTGTGCTGATTTCCTGAGCAGGATTTGTGAATTCTCCGGGTTGCTGAAAATCACATCTTAAATTTGGGACCTAAAACCTTCAAAACTGTAATTTATATGTTTTTTTAAGCAGAAGCAAATCCAAAAGCAATTATGAAGGGCAGTAATGAACTATGCTTTTTTTCAGAAGTGACAGGGTACCTGGTGTGAGACATAGCAGAGGGGAATTGCTACCACTGTTGAGAAACAAACAAACAACAATAAAAAAAGAGTTCTCCATCACAGATCTGAGATACAGAGCAAGAACTGCTGAGTTTATTTGCATATCCAGCCTTTTGCATGGCACTGAGACAGAAAAAAAAAAGAGAAATAATTTGTCTTCTCCATCAATAATGGGGAGATAATTTCCTGTTTCAAATCACTTAGTGAGTAACAAATCCTCCAATTTGTCAAGAACTGAATATTAAAACAAATTCCAGTCCAGGCCACTCAGCATGACGTTTTCAGATATTAAGCATAGAAAAATTGAAAAAGGTTTTTTTTTTCTCATTAGGAAAAATAATGTAGTTAAACAATATCTGAATATCAAAAAAAAAAAAAAAAGAAAAAAAAGTGAACTCTGGATTTGTGTCCCAGAAGTTTTTGTTACTTTTTTTTTTCTCAGACATTGGGTACATTAGATTTTTTGTCCCCTCTATGGATTCTTTCCTATCTGATAAGGGCTATGCACAAACTGAAGTGTTCCCCTTTTGAGTTATTTCTGTTTTCTTTCTCATCTATGCAGCCACCTAGTTTCAGGAGGCTTATGGCAACCTCATTATCTCTGAGACTTTTGCTCTGCTGCCAGATCTGACTGAAGCATTATTACTGGGATAATATGCGTATAGGAACTTCATTTCCTTAGGAATCAGGCTAAAAATGCATCAGCACCAAAAAAAAAAAAAAGAAAAGAAAAGAAAAAACACATTTTTCTTTTTTTAAACTTCAATGAAAGTTGAAACACTCTTTTTTCTTGAAAAAGTGTTTTCTTGAAACACTCTTTTTCCTCTAAGCAACCCATCATTATGGTGTTCATAGCTATACGAGAAGCAATTTCCCCCACTCTGAATGAGTACGTAGAACGTTGTTTTGATTTTAGAGACATGTACACATAGTGTCTGGAGACTATCCTGCTGCCAGAGCTGCTCTCTACCAGCATATCTGCCCTTGGGTGTCTTTGAGCAGAACTGACATTTTCAAATGGAAAAATAAATGAGGCAATCTGCACCATGGCTGGTTGGTGACAACAGGTCAACCCATGATGGGGCCTGGGGACAGTGAATGTCACAGCTCACATGCTCTCCTTCCCCAAAAAATGTATCTGTGGGATCTTGTGTGGTCAAGATGCTTTGCACATTGTCTGATCCATCCCTACATGAGCTCCACAAGCCTCCTGCAATGGCTTGCAATGAGAGGTCAGGCAACACCTATCTATCTATCTATCATGGACAAAGCAGAAGCCTCCAAATGAAGGAACACTGCTTGTTTCTGATGATTGTTTCTTCAAGCACATAATCCAATTTCTAAAAACCTTTCTGCCAAATTAAGGGCTTTGGAATAGTGGGGCACTGGGCTTCAAGACTGGGATCACCTTTTAGGTGGATTTTAGCATCAGGAGAGCAAGGATTTCACATCCCAAGAGCTCAAAACACTTTGCATTCCCTGGCCATAGGGAATTAAACGTTTGAATCAAATACAGAATAGCAACATCAACAAAAAAAATTGGAGCAAATCAAGGATTTGTTTAACTAAAAATATCTGATATAAGCCTCTAAATACTAAACCGTAAGAGTAGGGAAAATATGTTTACTGCATCAAGATGATGCATGGTGCATTATTGAAGCAGCAGACAAATCTAAATTGTTATGTTTTGACATTTTTGTTTTAAAAATATTGTTCAAATCAGAGTTTTCACACATCAAGTTTGATTTTGGTGCACTTTCAAGGAGAAAACTGTTGTAGCTGCCTTTTTTTTTAATTCTAGCTGACATTTATGGAGGCAAGAAGAAAAAAAAAAGAAAAAAGAGGCAATTTTGGTCATGATTCTGGAAAAGCATTTAAGAAAATCATTGTATATAATACAGACTTACACCACATTGACCACATGAGATGTAAGTTCCTATTTAAAATTAAACATGAGTTGCTGAAGAAGGATCTTTCTGTGAACAGGAACCTTAATCAATAATTTTTGCAAATGAAGGTATAAGGTTTTTTTTCCAGTTTAATTCTTTGCTGTTTTTCTACTCAATTTGCTGCACAGTGCAAATTATTTAGACATTAGTGTTTAGAATCTGGTCATCCCAAACAATATATTAAATACAAATATCCAGGTATGTAGTGAAATCAACTCTTTTTCTTCATCAACTCTTTTTTTTTTTCTGTTGTTGTGCCATCAAATGGGCCCTTCATCATCCCGAAAAACCTCCAAGGAAACAGCTTCCTTGAAAACAGGAAGATGTTAATTCTCCAAAAATGCAGGTCCTTTCAGATACCTTCTCGAAAAAGCGTCATGTTTGATGACACCTAATCCTAGAGATTTGTCTCTCTGTTTGCTTTTCAACACATGCAGCAGCAGGAAGATTAGCAGCTGGGAATACTTCTGACCAAAATTTAAGGGTGGAACAATATTTGCATTTTTGTCATGCTGTTTGTCAATTTTCAGCAAGCCAGATACATCCCTGCAAGTTAAAACACTTTGCTGGGGAATTTCACATCCTTTCATGAGCAGGGTCAAGTTTTGCTGTCAGACTTTTTGGTTCCAAAACATCCAAATGTCAGCTGAAACATGAAAAAGTACCATTGCTTATGTTCTAGCAGACAACAGTCTGTCTCTCCAGATGCATGCATATAATAGTGACTTGTCTTGGAAGCTTCAGACAAAAATATTAAACTCTACAACAGACAATTTTGCAATAGCTTGCCCCCAGGGGAAATTTCTTCCTAACTGCAGGCAGTTAGTAGCTGGCTTGGAGTGCTTATATCCGTATATATATTAATCCCAGCTAATGTAACTACAGATGTTCTCATTCATAGGCCTATCTAATCCTGTTGGGTCTTTGCCATGGTGTCTCGTAGTCTGAGTTCTACAAGTTAATTACGTACAGTGCAAAGAAGTATTTCCTTTTTATCATTGAAGAAGGTTGCCTTTTAAATTCATTGAATGTGTCTTTGTTCCTATGTTTTAAGGACCAGTGGAGAGGAGCACCTGTCTGACCTTCTCTGCACAGTGCATTACTTGGCATTCCTCCACCATCTCTTGGCAAAGCTCTTCTAATCTTTTCCATCACCCTCAGATGGGTGCCTCTCTGTGCCTTTGGCTTCCCAGCTGAGGGTGTCCTATTGATTTCTAGTGCCATAATATTACATTCAGTGTTACTCTCTACCCCTTTCACAATACAGCCTACTATCTTTGCTCTTCTGAGCTCCAGTGCAATCAGCCAGATGTTTCATTGACTCCTAGATCTTTCTCTGGAATGGTTACAGTTAATTGGGACGCTTCAGTGTGTATGAACCTCTCTGCTCACTCCTTCCAATTATGCATCCTTCTGTGTGTTGGCTTTTATCTGTTACTCCATGGCCTGTTAAGCTAACTTGGACTGCTCTCACAGAAGACACACACTGTTTTCTCAAGTCTTGGTGGGCCAAAGTGAAGGTGGTCATCTAGAGAAACTGTTACCTTCTTGCTTTCCTAGTCACTGATATCTTATAAAAGTAACCACCTTTTGTGGATAGAGGCAACCAAATTGCTGCACCCATTCTCCATTAAAAGCTAAATCATATGCTCTTATTTCTTGTTTTCTGCTCCATAGCCAGTTTCTTGAAGCATGAAAGAACTTTATTTTTCACTAGTAACTCTTGGTCATGACTGCCACAAACACCACAAATTTTCTTAAAAACTTTCTGAAAGAGTTACTAAATCACTGGGATTACTTGCATTCTACTTACTGCTGTATGAACTAACAGATTAAAAGCATACCATTTTCTTGCATAAAGACTGTTCTTGTTTGCTCTTCTGAGCTATGTTTCCTCCTTTATGGAATGATCCTTTTGAGCAGGGCATAGTGTTGCAGAAGTAAGGTTAGATATTAGCACTCTTGTCATCTCTAGCAATGCCTCAGGCAACATCTTGCTGCAGTTTGTGTTGAATTCTCATGTCTGCTGCTTCATGGTCTCTGTTTCACCTGGTGCTACAGACTGCGGATATTCAGCATTGCAGTGGGTTATGGACGAACACTTGCATCCTCAGAAAGCCTGGACATGAAAACATGTTCAAAAGGTCCATGACATAATGTCAGTGAGGGTGCCAAAAAGATGTGTGCACTAATCATAGCCCCTTTGTGATTACAGTACATTCTTTCCTCAATTTAGGGCTACAACTCAAAGGAATTTGAATCATGCTAGCAAAACTAGCATTAACCACCAGCAGCTCAGCTACTCCACGGCCGGGGATCGAGAAGAGCCTGTAAATGCTGGCTCTAAGTGTTTGCACTGGCCAAGGAATTGCAAATTGCCTTTAATTGCTTCTAATTGCTGGCACTGGTTCATTTCCTCTGGGATAGGGACCACAAATATGTATGTACATCTGCAGGCACTCTTGGGGCCGCTTCCTAGCTCACCACTCTAGGAAAGTTGAGTTGCTGCTGATTCAAAGGGTTTTCTGGAAGACAGGAAAGTCAAGCTGAGTCCACATATTTGAGGATGTGGCAGTCGTCCTGTACATTCAGGGTCCTAAGCGTTTTGGCAGGGTGACCTGGTGCGAGCGTTTGGGACTGGTTACAGAAAATACCTCATGCAGCAACTTCTGCAGTCAGAGAGGAATCTCTCACGCAGAGCATTGGCAGAGCCCTGGGATCAAGGACAGGTGATGTCCAGTTCTGTTACTCCACTGCTCGGCAGCCTTGGCCATGTCATGGGTGCCGCAGGCTGCAAAGCCTCACAGGGGTCCAGTCCTGATGAGGACAAAGGAGACAACCTCAGAGAGACGTGGCTATGCAGATACCCTGGCAGCTTTGGAAAAGCCTTGCTGAGGCATTACCTCATGAGGGAAGGAAGCAGTGTTTCCATTTATTTCCATGGTGTCCAAAAGCAGCGCTCAGCAGACCCACGCCTGTCCTCCAGGAGCCTGATTCTGCAAACCTTACTCATTGCAAAGCCCTTTATTTCTTTTTCCTTTTTATTTCTTTTCCCCTCTCTCATCAATGCGGTCCCACTGAAATCAGTGGAATCTGTTTGCCGGGGTGAGGATTACTCACAGGATGGGGGTTTGCAGGCGATGTAACATGAGGCATGTTCCTCTCCACTCCTCCTGCCCTTTGCCACTTCTTGTGTAACCCTTCCCTGTTTTGCTTGTGTCTCTTTTAAATCCTGCCTTTCTGCTGGTCTCTCCTCTTTAACTCCTTTCCCTCCTGCTCCCTTTAGACTTTCTCCAGCTTCCTGCACTTCCATTTCTTCTCCTGTGGCAGGTTTCTCGTGGCTAAAGTTTGCAGGGTTTCCTGCCATGCTCATCACAAACCATTAAACCAGTTTAATCTTGGAAAAAAAGAATAATAATAAGAGGAAGGATCTGTTAAAGATTTCTAGTGTAAACTGCTTTTCTGCTACATGCAGGTTTTCAAACAAAGTAAAGTGTAAGAGGGAGAATGGGACTTGTAAGAAAAAGCCCAAATCAGGAGTATTAATGGAGGAGGAAAGCAGTAAAAGCTCCCCCATCACCACCATGCAAAGATTTTCTTGCACAGTTCTCTTGCAGTGCTCAAACAGTCCAGGACGTATTGCCCAGTAACCCACAACGGGCAGAGGAGGTCAAACTGGGAGACACTGGGTTAGTGAGATGGAGCAGACTGGTGATGGCCAGAGGGATGGAGGGGTGGCTTTGCATTGGCACACGAGGACTGTAACGCTTCCAAGAGATACGTTCCCGACTGCCCGGAGCATTTTGATGGGCAGTGATACATGGTCCTGGTCCAGGCTGGCCGAGGAAATGCTGAAAGATGGGGAACGACAACTGGTCTTCAGCAGCAAGCCCAAAGGAAGTGCTGGGTATGAGATGCTGCTCCCGACGTGGATGCAACATGTCTCAAACCCAAGACGAGCATCTAAGGAGCGTGCAGGCCCTCAGCATCATCCCTCATGGGGGCAATATGCTCCCACAGTGGGATTTCGGGATGTCTGGAAGCCATGCCAGGCAGCTTGAGTTCCTGGAGCTGACTGGCAAATCTCCTGTCCCCAGCCCAGCCCCTTTCCAGGCCCATTTGGTCTTCAGAAAGCTAGGGGGGCAATTTGCCCTCAAATCCTCTTTTTGGCAGCCAGCATGCACGAGGGATTTGGGGAGAGAGGGATCAGCTCCCCAGACAGGGCTTTGGCTGGCTGCGTCCAGAGGATGCTGTGGAAGAAAAGGAAAGCTTTCTTGCCTTTCCCTGCCACAGCTCAGCAGGGGCAGACCACAGTCTGGCACTGAGCTCGCAGCTCTTAGAAATCAGGGCTGTTAACAAATGTGCGAGGCCGTAATCCTTTTGGAGCAGTGATGATAACAGGCCCCGATGCTGGTTTTTCTTTTTTTTTTTCTTTTCTTTTTTTTTTTTTTTTTCTTTTTTCTATTTTTTTTTTTTACCAAACAGCTGCGCCGGTAAGTCCCACTGTGGGAAATGAGATGGTGAATGATTTCAAGTGCAGTATTTACATCCCCTGCCAAACCCTTCACATCTGCCCGGCTCCGCAGTCAAGCCTCCATCCATCTGGCTGGAAACAGCAGGTCCTCCAGGCTGCACGCAACCCACAAGGGCATTTCCTTCCTGTGCCCTCAGCACCAGCTGCCAGGGATGCTGCTCAGCGGGGAGAGGGCTCAAGCAATAGCACTGAAAAGAGGGCTTTTTTTTTTTCATATCGGACGTGAAATGAATTCACAATGTCCCAAAAGTGATTGCTTCTTGCCTGAGATCTCCTGTGCAGAAACACTCCTTGTTTCTGCCTCTTTTCATTGTGCCACTGACATGGGTTTGGGAGCACATGTGGGCTTGATGAGTCCTGCGACCTCCTTCCTTGTGCTTTGTGGACCCCATTGTTGCAGCAGCCACCTATGTCTGTGCTCAGAGCAGAGCCCCCCATTGCCACCCCAGCACAGATAGCCGGTACGGGCCACCAGAGCAAGGAGGATGTCCAAGAAACATGTCCCCTCTCCCATCCCTGGCTCCTCACTGTGATTGATGGTGGTAGGGTCACCTCCATCAGCCTCCCACCCAAGCAGTGGCTGTTCAAATCCAATGTGCCAAATGTCACCTTTGTTTCAGATGAGCACGACCGCTGACTGGAGGACACATTCATGGAGAAGGTGGAGCTGCATCCATTGTGAGTCAACGTGTTGGGTTTTGCTCTCACCTCCTGCGCTGACGCTTTTGCTGTGTATTCCCCCCACAGAATGCGATTGCCACCCTGTGGGCGCCGCTGGCCAGACCTGCAACCAGACCACGGGCCAGTGTCCCTGTAAGGACGGCGTGACGGGCATCACATGCAACCGATGTGCCAAAGGCTACCAGCAAAGCCGCTCACCCATTGCCCCCTGCATAAGTAGGTGGACCACTTTTTCTGCATCTAACATAGTGGATTTAGCCTCTAACACAACCTTTGGGAACAAAGCACATGCCCTGCTGCTGCCCTGTGAGTCTGAGTGGCTACTAACCTGGGCTGTGCATGTGTCCATGGCTAGTGTATAGGGGAAGAGGCTGTCTGGGATTCCTATACTAGCAAAAATGGGCACATATACATCCAAAATACAACCCTGGCTTCCATGTAGCTCATTTGTCATGGTGGGCAGATTGAGTGCATCTGCAGCTGGTAACCCTCAAGAAATCTGTGATTTCACTTTGCAGACCCCAGAGGTGGCTGGTGAGCACATTTGCTTTATGGCACCATATCAGATCTGGATCCTGTGGCAAATTGCTATCAGCAGATTTTCTTTCCAAAATCAGGCTATGCTGCAATGGTCCAGAGCTCAAATCAGAGATGCTTCTGGCTGGATTGAGCTGCCGCTGTGATAATACATCCAGGAGAACCCAGGCTGCTACTCGACATCTTACACTCACACAGTGCAGCCAGAAGCATGTGCTTTGATTCCCTAGGTTTGCTTTCTAGTTTGCCTCCTCAAGATCACTTTTGCCATCTACTCCTGAAGCAACAGCACCAGGCACAATGCCCATAGTGTCGCCACCACCATGTTTCCCTCCACATCCCCATCTAAGCCCTCCTGAGCCCACTGGGGCTGTGGGGCATCTCAAGCCACTGAGTGCACAAGATGTTTGCTACCCAGCACTCCAGCTTGTGCCTGGTGCTTAGATGTTGGCTCATTCAGAGGCTCATATAATGCAGCACAAACATAATTACTCTAGACTTCCCCATCTGCCTCCTCAAAGGGGTGCATCAAAAACTCAGCACATGCTGGGGAAAGAGGGCTGCTCTCTACAACTGCTTAGAGGGGAAAAAAAAGGCCCATCAGGGAAAGAAAGGTGAAGGCTGAAAGAACCAAGTCTTTGCCAGAAACTCGCAATCGCTTCCAGTCCTATCCACCCCCAGCATCTGCCTCGTAGGGCTACCATTGCCAAATCACAGTGTAGATGATGGCCTTTCTCCACCTTCTCCGAATGCAGCTAACAAACATTCCGCAGTGGTTTCTGGTCACTTGAGATTCATTCTTCCCCGTGTCGCAATGGGACGGAAAGAGCTCAAATGAGATGCTTGTTTCCCCAAGATGTTACAGTCATGGCTCCGGTATGCTTTGCAGCAAGTATGCGCAAAGGTTTATCATTAATCGTTCCCCCAGGGCCATGGTAAATCAGAGGGTAAATTGTTCCTTGCATCACCTCCCTCGGGATTCATCGCACTAAATAAAGACAGACACAGGATTTCAACATGATCAAACCCGGCACTCGGAGTGGGGCTGCGCTCCTGCCAGCTGCCGAATCAGCGGTT